>PVJL010004907.1:0-89189 GCA_004026885.1 Lyroderma lyra
GGACTAGTTTCTCTACCCTACCCAAGGTCAAGTGTGGACTAGTTTCTCTACCCTACCCAAGGTCAAGTGTGGAGCTACTCAACCAGAGGCCTTACCAGGGGCTTCTTAAACAAGCAGATTGCCTCTACGGGCATTTTTGAATGAATCTGAAATTCTGGGGGGGAGCCCAGTAATCTCTTTTCACTCCAGGTTCTTCATTCACCCAGGTGATTCTAGTGCTGGAGGGTGCTGGGTGAAGTTTGACTCCTGTTGGTTTAGCATACAAATGGATTTAGTCCAAAAATCACAATGATACTAAACCCTAACAAGTTTGTACCAAATGGACTGACTGCAGCATCCAGGTAAACCTCTAGAGCAATGGTTCCCAACCTTTTCCCACTTGTGCACCCCTTTTAAACCCATTTCTATAAATTGTACCCCTTGTTTTTAAAACAGCCACTTCTAAATACTGACACTTTGTTCAGTGCCTATCTTGATGTAAAATAGTGGAAATGAGGTAATAAGTTAGGAAAGAAATGTTACTGCACTGAAAGTACAAATCACAGACTTAATTTTACAATATTTGTAACACTGTTAAATATTGATCATGATGATCAAGTATTTGACATACTTTTAATTTATTATTAATAATCTTTATTTGTGTTATCTGAAAACTGTAATAATTTTATGCAGATCACTAGCCAATTGAAACATTGTTAATGAGATCGTTGAGCTTGCTATGGTGCACTTAGGTTTCTTGAAATCGGGCTCAAAAGATGCAAGAAACAGTCTTAATTCCGGACATGCATTAAGCTTGTTGCAGTCCTTATTTTTTATCAAGGTGTAAGAAGAAAAAACTCTCTTCAATACTTCAGTATTAGTAAATGGCAAGGGATATTTGAGTATCTTCTCACTGAGCTGTTCATATTCCTCACTGACATCTACCCAGAAGGTAATAAGATGCTTTCTTTTAAAATCAGAATTTAAAGAATTGGTTGGAAGTTCGATTAACTGCTCTTTTTCACTGATAGTTTAGCTTCTTTGAAGAATTCTTCATTGACAGGATCAGCAATTCAGTTGTTTTCTTTTCCATGTTGAGGGAAGTTCTTATAAAAGGACACTAAGAACTTCCAAGTGATTTACAACATTCTCTCTCACATTTTGGGATAGGTGCAAGCCATTCTCAGATACGAAGTTGTGCAGAGTTTCAAAAACTTCAGGCTGACTTCTGTCAATATATGCTTTGCAAAAGTCCAGTTTTTAATCATTGACCTAATTTGGTTAGTTACTTTGAATATAGTGATTGAGCTGTTTTGAAGTCCCAAGTTGAGTTTGTTTATTTCTAGAAAAAATCTGATAAATATGCAAGATTGGAAGCCAACTACTGTCCTGAAACTTGAAAGCAAGAGGGAAACAATGGTCTTCAAAAAATCTCTGGACTTCATGTCTAAGTTCAAACATCCTGTAAGTACTTTGCCATGAGAGAGCCCCCTTACCTCCACATGCAAAAGCAGTGGTACGCATATCCCTGGGGGTATGTGCTGGGCTTTTCAGGGGTAGGTGAAAAATAATCAGTAATGGTGAAAAAATAAGTGAAGTAAAAAAGAAAATACAAAACATTAGTTATGGAACAATAACTGTTAAGTTTGAATCACCCTTAATGGAGATGTTTCAAAATTAGATCACATTAGTGAATGATGATGGGTGAGGGCGTGGCTGTGAACCATTTGCCCAGACCATTCGTCTACCAGTCATTACACGGTTTCAGAACAATCTATGTGTGATATTTCTAGAACTTTCCCCAGACATAAATACATCTGTAACCAGACTATTTGATCAGTTTAGTTATTGACTGAGTGAAAAGTAAGGACATTGTTTTTAATCGTGATCTTTTCAAGTAGTTTATTTATTTAATGTTTAACATAGCTTCAGTTATTATTGTTGGTGATTTTTAAGCGTGTCGGTTATGGATCACTGGTTGAAAACAGGAACAATTAAAAAACCAAAACTTGACATGGATTATAACCAGTTGCCAAATATTTCCCAAGACATGTCCGCAGCTACGAGTACACCCACACCAGGAGATTGTAAGAAGGTGCGTGCCTCAGTTACTACACAGAAAAAAAGAAATACTCTGGAGAGTATATTAAATATGAGTTTTCATCTGTAGGGGATGATGACTGTCCTAAGCCTTTGTGTGTTGTGTGTGGGGAAATATTATCCAATGATTGTATGAAACCCTCTCTACTCATGTGACATTTAGAAACTAAACATCCTATGTATAAAAAAACAAAGAAATATATTATTTTCAGTGCTTAGAAAAGAGCCCCACTGTTACGTCATAAATGAGGTCAGGAAAGAAAGACAATGAGAATGCCGTTGAGACTTCATATCATATTGCTTATTGCATAGCTAAATGTGGTAAAAACCACACCATAGCTGACGATTTCATTTCTCCTGGCATTAATGTTAAGGATACTGCTTTTTGTATGTTTGGGAAAGAACATGGCCTCAAAATCAATACTATCTCTTTTTCAAACAATACAACATCTCAATGAATTCAGGAAATGTCTGATGATGTTAAAGCTGTAGTAGTAGTTAGAAGTAGAAAAAGTAAATTCTTTTCCATCCAGGTTAATGAAAGTGTAGATGTTGCTGGTTTATCTATTTTGCTCATCATCATGAGGTACTTGATAGTGAATGAAATTGAGGAAAACCTATTGCTTTGTTATCCATTGTCAGAGCGTACAACGGGCGATGATATTTTTAATGCAATCAATGGTTATTTCCTTAAAAAGGACATTAGTTGGTTGAATTGTTATGGTGTATGTACTGACAGAGATAAGCTTTTATCAGGTTGTTTTATAGATGTACACAGCTAAATTAAACAAGTAGCTCCCCATGTACCACGGAGTCACTGCTGCATTCATAGACAAAGTCTTGCATCCAAGCCTCTTCCTAGTAAACCAAAAGATATTCTTGATGCAGCTGTAAAAGTTGTTAATTTTGTTAAGTCACAACCACAGAACTCCAAATTGATTAAAGCACTGTGTGAAGAAATAAAATGCATTCACCACACATTACTTTTGCATATGGACATAAAGCAAGACATTGTACCCAGAAAAAGGAGGGCCTGCAGGTCACATTATGGCGACAGCCATAGTGTACAATCCACCAGAAGAGAGAAAGCTGTGCAGATGGGAGTTAGGACACAAGCAGAGATTCAGAAGCAGAGGAATGCTGGACCCACAATGTAGGCCCAAAGAGAAGACTGGAGTGAACAGTTTTGGGGGGAAATTGGAAAGTTAGGCTATGAGGGGCCCTGCTGTGCGTGCCAAGTGCAATGCTTATGGAATCTGTCCTGAAGATTCTAGAGAGGTAACAGAAGGTCATGACTTGCACAGTGGGAGGGATGCACCATGATCTTTACATTGTAAGGATCAGCATAGGGTCATAACATGTGGCTGAGAGCACTGCTTCTCAGCGTGTGGTTTGGAGCAACAGTGTCCTTATCACCTGGGAACTGGTTAGGAATGCAGGATCTCGGGAGACCTACTAAGTCAGAGCCTGCACTTGAACAGGATCCCTAGGTACTTCCTTTGCACATTGAAGTTTGAGATGTTCTGAGATAGATCACAAAGAAGTCAGTTCTTGGCTTCAACCAGTTATTCAAGAAGGAAGACCTGAGAAATACTGGAATGTGGTATCAAGAGGGTTTGTTCCTATATGATGTTTAAAGAAATTAAAGTAGAGAGCAGATTTTGAGTCTAATTGAGAGTCTGATGATACAGTTATCAAAAATTGAGAGCCTCATTACTTTGGGGTGAAGGCGGAAGGGACAATACATTTATTTAAATATGTCGTCTGACATAAGCATATGTCACAGGACGTGCAGTACCAGGAGATCACATGCTACTTGGGGGCCCCCAGGGCTTTCTGAGGAGCCAGCCCTGGGCTTCCATGTTTCTCGTGTTCTGCATCTCTAACCTCTTGACATTCTGAAAACAGCCATTTTTGTTTCCTTTTGAAACCCTCTGCTTTTTTAAGTGGTCAAATGTGGATTTTTTTTTTAACAACTTATAGTCAGTTTATTAAAAAGATTTATTTAAGCACCTGCAACGGTGACTTCAGCTTTAACTCTTGGCTCAATACTGACGGAAGTAATCTGCTTAACAATCTCAGAAGGACTGTGCATGCCTACGAGTCTCTTGTGGATCCTCATCTGAAATGGATCCCAAGTCTTAAAACCTCCCCTACAGGGACTGTTTCTTGTAGCGATTCTCGGAGTCTTGGTATGCATCCACACGGGTCCTTTTACTTGGAGATTCTTTTCCTTTGCGCCCCTGATCACGTCAGTACACACCCTCTCCAAGGATTTCACGTTGCGGCTGGTTAGAGTAATTCTAATCCGGTGAATCGCCACCTCTCGTTCCACGGTGTCTTTCGGGTATCGTTAGGGGCCATGGCTGCGGCGCGGCTTCCTGACGGTTGTCCCTCCCCGAGAACGAGCAGTCAGGAGCAGCAGCGGGCAGAGTGTGGCTCCTGCAGCTGCCACCGCATCGTCCTCAAAGAGCTGGATTTTTTTTTTAAACTGTCATTTTTCTTAGAAGTGGATGACTTAAAAGTAAAACTCCTTATCTAAAAGCAAGGACCAGGGCACTGGGATCAGAGGAGGTTTTGCTGTTGTTTTCAACAAGTCTTGTCACTGGCATCCGTGAGGTTTCCTGGGAGCAGTGGAGGGACAAAGTGAGAAGGAAGCTGGCACTGTGACTGCACGCCCTGGTCTGCCACAGCACCAAGCATCCTGGCCGAGGCATTGTGGACATTTGTACGGACCGTGCACATCTGTCCTGGCTGCTGGTGTATTCTGAGTGCAGAGGAGTACTGCTCCTGGGGGGGCACGTGTGTCCGCCACGTTCTAGCAGAAAGCACGGAAGAGTAAGAAGAAAAACATAAATCCCCGCCTCCCCAGAGAGCATGCCCCTTTTCTTCTGTTTTTTCTTTAATTAAAGTGAAAAGTCACATACCATAACATTAGTCATTTTAACGTGAATAATTCAGTGTCATTTAGTACCTCACCGTGTTGTACACCTCCACGTCTATGTAGTTCTAAAACATTATGCCCCTGCTAAAGGAAACCCCATGCCATTAAGCAGTTATGCTCATTAAGGTCCCCTTCACCCTTTCCCACAAACCCCACAACCACCTTAATATGTCCTTTGAACACACACGCAATCTTCTTTTATACACAGTTGCGTTCATGCTGTTTATAGAGTTTAATATACTGCATGTTATCTTTTGAAAAATCTTTATCTTGTGCATTTTTTTGGTCTTTAAAACTTTTTCTTGGGCTCAGTGTATTTGTAAATCCCCATGATCTTGGAGGCCAATTTTCTTGGTGTTACCAATTCAAGCATGACTTTTTGATACCTTCCAGACTCCTGGGCACTTCTGTTCAGAGTGCTGTGGTCCTCAACAGGACAGCTTTACATGGCTGGGACCTCTCTCACTGTTGTGCTTCATAAACTTGACAGGCTTCCTAAGAAGAGACTCTGTGCTCTAGGCCCAGTGCACAGCAGCTCACTTTGTTCTAATTGCAAGTGTTATCGAATGACTCCACCAAGGGAATGCAAAATGAATTACTCTAATTGCACCAGAAGCATAATACGAAGTTTGGATTTCACCTTTTGGCCCGTGGGAGCAAAAAATGTCCCCAGCTTTAAATTGCTTCCCCATTTACCACAGAGCTCCAGTTTTTACTGCTAGCAAGAATTGCCGGTGTGAACATAATGTGTGTATAATGTGGGTCTATGCATGTTCGTATGTTTTCTAATCTTTGGGTTGTAATTTTGAAGGGGAATGCATGAGGAGGTGAGTAGGACACTTCACCTGAAATGAGACTCTGTTGCCTCCAAGCACTGTGATCCGAACGATTAAATTAAGAATCGTCATCAGAGGCTGGGAAAGTGTGGCCATGGATCAGACCCAGCCCTCAGCCTGACTGTGTATGGCCACTGAGCTAAGAATGGCTTTTACGTTTTTAAAGGGTTTTAAAACAAAACATAAAACCTACAATAGAGAGCCATATGTGGCCCCCAGAGTCTTAAATACTTATTACCTGGCTCTTTGCAGCAAAGGCTTACTGACTCTAAATAATTATAATAATGGGAGCAGCAGCAGTGCCTTTTTTAGTTTGTATTGATACTAGACATGGTTCAAAGGGCTTGACATATATTATCTCATTTAATATTCACAACAATTCTATGGGATGGGTATGATTATTATCCTCATTTTACAGAGGGAGGAATAGGCCCAGAGAGGCTGAGTACTTGCCCAAGGTCCCACAGGAAGTGGCAAAGCTGGGATTTGAACTCAGGCAGTGGACTCACTCCGCATCCTACATTCTGCCCCCACCTGGCGTTACAGCTCTCAGGTCGGGGGACAGCCACTTCCTCTGTTAACATTGTATGACTTTACTGTACTTTTTAAGGTACATGTTTATTGTTCGTGTCTGTAGGAGATATAGGACTTGGGAAGCACAGCACTTTACTCACTGGTAATTGGCGAAATGGATTCCTCAAAAAAGTTCACTTTTAAAGGGGGTTCCCTGGTCAAGTAAGCATGAGAAAGCCTTGCTGGACAGATGGCTTTACGGTAGCACTCTCAGAAATGCTGCTATTGTCATCTCCGTCTCAGCAAGGAACGGGGTTAGTCGGCTATTGCCCAATCTCCATGTATTTATTTTGGCCTACTGAAGGGGTGCAAATGAAAATCTTTCAGAATGACTTTTATAGGAATAATCAGCAAATGCTGTCATAGAGGCATTATTCAGCCCACTGTTTTTCCAGAAGTATCAAAACAATGGAATCTAGGTATTCATGTGTTCATCTTTCCCATAAATACTCTTTTTATCATCTCTGTTTTTGGATTTTGCTGCCACATTTCTCTCCCCCCTTCCATCTGTTTGGCACAGGAAGTGAGGCGATAGGAGATAGAAAGTTAGATAATGAAACAAACCCACTAATTTAGACTCTTTTTAGCGCCTTTTAAATTATGTGCTATTTAGTTAGTTTATACAATTACACACAGAGTTGATGTGCCTGAGCTAATAACTAGATGGATGCTGCCTTTACAAGAGTTAGCCAGAGTCCCCTTGATATTTGCCACAGAGCCCCAGCAGGGAGCGTTTGTCTGCATGTTGAAATATTGTTTATTTGGGCATGACCTAATTTGCTCCTGTTGTTAGCAGGTACATGTCAGGGGGACTGTGACCTCAGGAATTATAAATACAGGCATCAGCCAAAGAAACAACTTCATGACCACCTTTCCATTCACCAAGTGTCCACTCACCCCTTACCCACCAAGGGTTTGCAGATGTAACAGTTGAGACCAAAAATGCAGTCTCACCATTCTGGTGGTTTCTGACTGGCGTGGGATGATGCTCTTGGTTTTCTCAAAATCTTAAAATTCTTCAGTTAATTCAGAGGTCTCCAAGGGATGCCAAATAAGTGTTACATAAAATAAACCAAACACCTTATTTTCTTTTCCAATGATTTCTGGGGATTGTAGGCGCAGAGCTGCTCTGTGAACCAGGAGGCACTGAAGATCATCGTGTGTTGTTGAGTCAAAGTCAGTCAGCACGAGCGAACGTAGGCACGACCGTGTTGTGAAGGTGCATATGTGTATATGATTTCTTCAGCTGGCTCTGCAAAATCGACAGCAAATGAACAGAAAACGCACAGAAATGTATTAATATTTTTTATTAAGTTAACATATTAATTTTTTATTTTACATGCATGGGCTCATCCCAGAAAGAAATGATTACCCAAAGGAGCAGTGATATTTGAGAGCTTATATAGCACCTTACAGGGGACAGAGGGGTAGGGGGCAAAAGTACACTTAAAGGAGAGCAAATGACTTTTAGGAAAGATTAATGGGCATGTAGGGAAAGAGATAGGAGATGTGATAGTTTTGTGACAATTTCTGTTTGAGTGTGTGCCAACTTTCATCTTCCAAAAGAGAACATTAGAGTTGCTGCTGGGGAGGAGATTTGTGACACTTGAGTTCTTTAGAGAGGCTCTGCTTTTAGGCAGATAAGGGATTTTAGGAATTCAGATGGCTTCAGCTCAAAATAATTCCTATGCCAATGTGGAATATTTGGGGGTGCCATATCCTGACTCCCTTCAACAGTATCCTTATTGGAGTAGATATCTGGAGTGAGATGTGGTTATTTGATACCCTATAGGTCCTGTAGACCCTATAGGTCCACTAGGACAGAGTATCTACAGAATCTGGCTTAGGCAATGCAGACGTTTTCTCTTAGAAATCATAATGGTATGGGAAAATCTGACACTCCCACTTCTGAGTGATGACCAAGAACAGCACGGTGTCCTCTCCTCTCTAGTGACTATTTAGAGGTCCTTTTTGACCTGACTACCCAGTGTTGTCAAGATAACCAGCCAGGCTGACAGACTGTTTTGACTGTATGTGAGTGCCTGCACTAATTTTAACTAGGAAAATAGAAATATTACCCAGGTCCATCCAGCTCTATCTTTGAAACACAGCCTCACATGCTCATGAAGTGACAGCTTATTTCATGCCCAAATACTCATTTGCCTTGCTCTGAAGGTGATTGAAGAATCAGATGACACTAAGGCATTCCCTCTGTAACCTTCTTCGACTTTACTGTGTGAACAGAGAACAGCAAATGAAAAATTCGTATTTCCTGGCAAACACTTAGGCTGTGTCGAGGGGGCAAACAAAACCCTAGTTGCTCTCTCTTTTTTCTCTTCTCAGTCCTTTTTTGGATTTGAAAATTTTACGAGAATTAATATTGACTTCCCAGGGCTTTCGAAATTGCTATTGGGTTGTTTCTCTACTGATTTTCCTTTATTTCTTTAAACCCACATTGCTGTTGACTGCTAGTTGTCCATTGGTCATTATCATGGGCTCATTAATTTAACCTTTCCTCCTGGGTTTAGCAACTGGATTTGTCGAAGATTTCAAGCTTAGCTCCTTTATTAAATTCTTTACCATCTTGGTATCTTGTACTCTTCTCTCTTGGAGTAGCAGTTTTGGTGACTTTCAGATTTCCTTGCCTGATTTGTTCTCACTGTCATTGTTTTCTTGTTTGCCTTCTGTCCTCTGGCCATGAGGGAGTTGCCAACACTGACATTGATATCTCGTGAGGCTGACAGTGCATTCTACCTGCACTTCTCTCTCATCTTAGTAAAGTCAGGTAAAGGTCATTGAAATGAAAGAGAAAAGATATTTTACGTTTTTTTCCTTAGCATATTGTAGAAATTGGTCTGTGATGTACAGACACACATTGGTAGATCTGAGCCTATTTAATTTTTAGAACAGATTTAGCATCCTGGATGTAGATATTTGAAAGGTAAAATGTCACTGATTTTTATCAAGTCCTGCCTAAACCACCAGCTTCTCTACTTGCCTGCTTCTAACCAGGGTTTTCTAATCCCTGGGCCCTGCCTCAGACCTGGGCCAGATGCCATGGGGACAAAGACTTTAGAAATACTGGCACTCAGCCTCTAGTTTCTCCTGCTGCTGTGTTGGCTCCAGCCTTGGTGCCCAGACCTGACCACTGGACATTTGGTGACCCAAGGAGTGTCCTGATCATGGACCTTAGTTCTGAAAAGTGGACCTCTGTCTTGTTACTGTAGCAAATTATCTAAGAAGTGTTCTCCCAAGAAACCCATGTCTTCCAGATGAGGACTGTCCTGATTTTGCACTTGCCTCTCTCAGAACTGGAGGAAGTTGTTACTTCTAACGTGCTTCCACAAGGCCTTCTGCTGCCTAATGAGATCCTGGAATATCACTGGCCCCTGGAATCCTGTGGCTGTGAAGCATCCTTTTAGCCAACTCTCCTATGGCTGCCTGCATTGCTTTTTACAAGGCTTGCAACATTCTTTAAAATACTTTAGCACATACAGTGATATGTCTGTGTGCATTTAAAACTCCTTTCCATTTTAATCCAAAATGGAAAGGAGTTTAAAATGTAAAGGGTCTCAGTTGATAGGACTCACCCTAAGGGTGGTTAGGTAAGATTTGAAAAGCTTGAATCAAGAACCCATGGGCCATTGATTATATAGAAATTATATCTTAATCAAATTGATTAAAAACAAACAGACAAGTCTACCCTGCCATGGCCACCTGTTGCATTGGGGTCACCTGGAGGGCCTGTTCAATTTCAGGTTATTGGGCCCCACCCTCCAGAGTGCGTGATTCGGCAGGTCTTGAGTGGGGCCTGAGAGTTGGCATTCCTAATAAACTCCTGTGTGATGCTCGTGCTGCTGATCTCATGAACCATTTGATAACAGCTGGCATAGTGGAGAGTAGAACCAATTTTTTTATTGGTGGACTTCTTAGTGGCATTCAAGATATCTAAATTGTCTAGAAATAATGTGTGAGCCCTGCAAACTTAGCACAATATTACTGACTATATTTCCCTTCCCCTTTTCACCCTCTAACCCTCCCCCCTTTCTGATAGCCATCCCTTTGGTCTCGATTTCTATGAATTTGCTTTTGCTTTGTTTTGTTTGTTTAATATTTTTAGATTCCACATGTAAGCAAAACCATATGGTATTTGTCTTTCTCTGCCTAACTGAGTACACTTAGCATAATACCCTCTAGATTCATCCATGTCATCGTAAAGGGCAAGATTTCATTCCTTTTTATTGCTATGTAGTAAAGTGATCACATTTAAGGTAGAAAAATGTTGAATCATATTGTGTACCTGAAACTAATATAAGATTTCATACCAACTATATTTAAATTTTTAAAAAGTCAGCAAAGAAAAAGAAATGCAGAATCTTCAACACAGACTCTAGACTTACTACATCTGAATCTATACTTTAACAAAATCCCCAAGTGATCCAAATGCACAGTAAAGTTTGACAAATACTGGGGTAAACCAAATTTAATATATGCCATGTCATTCAGAGGTCCTCAGTTTTCGATTCACATTAGAGTTATCTACAGTGTCTAAAAAGTAGATTGATGGACAAACCACACTCAGATTGTTCAGGGGAATCTCCAAGGGAGGAGTCCAGGCTTCTGAAACATCTTACAAACTCGGTACAGGACTCTGATGTACAGCAGGCCCCGGAACTACTAACCTAAGGTCTGAGTGCCATCCACATAGTTTTCTTTAGTCCAGTATTTGCTAGAAATGTCTTCCCCTTGGCCTGCCTTCAAACTTAATAAATATTGACAATTTAATGCCAACTAACACCTCTTCCTAACTGAACTGAAATGACTTATTCACCTTGCTAACATAGACCCATGAGAGAACACACATTGGGTTCTACCTACATTGTCTTTACTTTAGAATCTGAGACACTGCTATATGTAGGGCCAAATGCTAAAATTCCTCCCTAAAATTAAGTTTCCAGTTTACTATAAAG
Source organism: Lyroderma lyra (assembly GCA_004026885.1). NCBI lineage: Eukaryota > Metazoa > Chordata > Mammalia > Chiroptera > Megadermatidae > Lyroderma > Lyroderma lyra. The sequence goes on from PVJL010004907.1 coordinate 11,403, forward strand.
ATGTAGTTACTTCACTGACTATTAGTCATCTGGAGATTTGTGAAATGTTATAATTTTACATTCTAAGCACCTTATAAGGAATCTTGTCTTTATGGCAATATTAGACACTGGAAATCTTATTGAAAAGTCTCTGAGTTTGCCCCAAGTACATGAAAATAGGCCTGCTTTCCCTTCCTGAATGCCCTTCAGTCTTACCAGAACTCATAGTATAAAGGGCTCAATAGCTGTATTTCAAATGATATCAATTCCTGGGTTACATTGTTTGAGCAGATAAAAATAACTAAATAATTGTTAGAGCAATTAGGCACATTAAGAATAGCCAGTTGAATGAAATGTGCCCTGACTTTTTCTTATCCCCACTTACTTAAAAAAAAAAAGGCTGTATGGATCAAGGCTTATGGGTAATAGGTATCAAAAAATTATCATATTCTAAATACTTCACATGGCCTCATCTATTAATTATTTTCACAGCACAGACATATGGAAGGTAAAAGTCACTACCTGCAGTATCTTGCCTCCTCTTGTTTCTACATATAAACAGTTGAATTTCAGTCCCCTAAATGTGCAGGTCATAATTTCCATTCTAGCGAATACAGATTTGTTCAGCCCAGGTGGGGAGGGATATGACAAAGAGCACATCAGAAACCATGGGCTCTCCCAGAGTACTTACTAGAAGATTACATATTCCAGCTCTGTAGGAAAACTTCATTCACTTCTTTAGGAAAGCAAACCTAGGTCTTCCTAGGTGGGCAATAGAAGGAGATGCAACAAGTTGGGAGGGACCCCTCCCCTAGACTGTGCCCCTCAAATAGAATGTGCACAGGAGTCACCGGTGATCTTATTAAATGCGTGTCTTGACCCAGTGAGTCTGGGATGAGACCTGAGATCCTGCATTTCTATCCAGCTCCCCCAGATCATGCTGATGCTATTAGTCTAGGAGCCTCCCCTTTGAGTAGCATGGGTTTACAACAGATTTTCTCAGAAAACTATGAGAAAAGAATCACTCGGGAAGTTCATTTAAACACAGATTTCTGTTCCCCAGCCCTAGAGATGCATTTAATAGGTGAAGCCTGATGATTTGCATTTTAATAATTCCCGGGTGCTTCTAATGCTGCTGGTCCCTTAAGGAGTAAGTCTCTAGTTAACTTTTGAGCGGACTTAGTTAAGATGCCTCCACCATCACCACCAATGCCTCTTCCTTGAAAACAAAGAGCCAGACACCAAAAGATTACGGAGGATGCTACTGAGTGTTCTATTTGGAAAATAGTACATAGCAAACTTGGAGAGTGTCACAGGGTCTCTGTTATTTTTGCTTTGACAATATGCTTCTTTGGCTAAAGACTAAAAAGAATGCTTCTGAAACAAAATCTGGAGATAAAATTGAATCAAAGGAGCAACATCGTTGCCTGTAGTGGTGCTGACTGTATAACAATGATAAGAATCATTATTTAAAATGGCAAATCTCTACGTGCATACAAGAAAGCTAGAAGGACAAATAGCAGAATGTTGTAAGTAGCTATCTCTTTATATCAGTATAGCAAGACCTTGAATAATAGGACATTTTGTTCAATGTCATTTCATTACAATGTTAATGAGATGCCAATGGAACTTATCTCTTGTTTATATCAATTAGCCTATTGGAAAATTGGTTTTGTTATGCATCATTTCACTTAAATATGTTAAGGGATTTGGGGTGACATTTACTTTTTGCCTTATGCTTTTTTGCTTTACAGTTTTCTACATAGGGATTTAAATAAGGTTCATAGCCTTAAAAAAAGAAACTAGCAAATGTTTTTTTAAAAAAAAGTGAGATATAAGCTCTGTGCAAATTTATATATTTTTTGGTTCAGTGTTGTTAGACCTGTCTCTCTATACATTTTTTTTTATGGGAAAGGGGTTAATTTTGTCTATGACAGCCCTTGTGTTCTGAGGGCAAAGGACACAGGTGAGGGTGAAGACCAGCCATTTGCCTGGAAAAGGGACACTGCCTGCTTGGGGACATAAGTTTGAGGGGTCCCAGAGGAGCAGTCAAAGCTTCCAGGAGAGAATGCAAGACAGCCTCTATTCCTCCTTCCTCTACCTCCCAGTGACCCAGCACAAGCTCTCAGGAATCCCTAGAAGGACCTTTTTGCCTTTCTCCTTAGAAGGGCTGAAATAAGTTTTAAGTTAGTTTAGACAAAATTGGAAAAGATTAAAAACCTAGAGAACTGTAACAATTACAGCCTACTGGGGAAGTACAGCTGATTTGGATGTCGGAACCGACACACTCATGTGAGCTGGCTCCACTGCATCCAGGTCACATGTACCCAGTCAGGATGGCAGGACCGAGGGAAGACACCCTATGTGGGAGGGATCATATTGTGAGCAAGTCACCATCGAGCCAATGGATGTGCTCAGCATGTGTCAGGGAATGTTCTCTCCGGAAACAAACAGCCCAAGGCTTGACGATATCCCCCTCAGAACTATTCACACATGTGCTTATTTTCAGCTGTCCAGAAAAGCATATCTAAGGCATACTTTTTCTTTCCCTTCCGTTAATCTGAAAACATTCAAAGAAGTTGGTCAGTGTCTATTTCACTCCTGGCACAACTTTTCAACTAAACACTTGAGCTCTGCTGACACCTGCTGACACTTCATCTATTTTATGTTAAAAACAAAACAAAGCAAATAAGCAAAATGATTAACATGCTTCCTAGTCTTTTCACCTTATTATGCTAGGTGTACGTCACCTGAAAGATAATAGAAGGAAGGAAAGATTTAATAGGACTTTCCTGTGTCATGGAGGGAGACCTGTAAGTGACCATTGAGTGAAAATTTCCCCAACGTGAAGGGCAAATTACATCATTTGTATTGCCTTTTGGCTTTGAGTCAGCAGGTCTGTGACCTTGAGCAAGGCCACTGAATTCAGTTTCATCATCACAAAGAGAATGAAGCAGCAAACTCCCTCCCAGAGTGCATTGGGACTTAGGATTCCAGTGGTATCTCCTACTAATGAAAGCCTGGGTGCTGTCACTGGAGTGATGACCTCAGGTCGCTCTTAGGGATCTTTTCATCACAATAAACAAAATTCTTTACCAGCACTGGATTTTCAAAAGATAGAAGTTGTTGAAGCCTCCTCAAAGCCCAGCATCTCTGTAATGTATTTCTAGAAACAACTAAATTAAAACAACCAGACAAAGCCAGAGAACAGTCTCAGAAATTGTTCATTTTTCTGTTTTGGAGCACGTACCAGGCCTTCAGGTTGAGAAAATCCTTCCCTGTTCATGCCAAACCAATTCTTGGTGCTTTTTTTGTCTCCTCTTGGGAAACTGTGTGGGCCTGTCGTTTGTTGACCAGTAATAGGATATTTGATAGTCCTTGGGGAGTTACAGTCCCGTATTTACTCTGACAAAGTGAAGCCTGATGATGAAAATAACTGAGGCATTTCTTTAATACTACTATTTCATTTCTTCTTCCTCTGTCAGAATCCTGACCTCACTGGTGTGCTTACTGAGGCTTTCAGTGCTATTTACAGGTCTTCAGAAAATGGTCTTTTCTAGTTGTGAAAGGAAACGTACCCCTTATAGCTCCTAAGTCATCCCTCAGAAAGCTGTTAAGTGTGACTAGAGCACAAGGAGGAAAGCAAAACTCTGGTAGAGTCACATCCATTAGGATGGCTACTATCAAAAACAGAAATAAATAACAAGTACTGGCAGGGATGTGGAAAAATTGGAATCTTTATGCTGTGTTGATGGGATTATTAAAATGGTATGGCCACCATGGGAAACAGTATGGTAGTTCCTCAAAAAGTTAAAAATAGAATTGCCATGTGATCCAGTAAGTCCACTTCTGGATACATATTCAAAAGAATTGAAAGCAGGACTTGAGATATTGTCCACCCATGTTCACAGCAATGACCAACAAGTGGAAGCAATCAAAGTGCCCGTTGACAGACGAGTGGCTAAACAAAATGTGGTATACACATACAAAGGAATGTTTTCAGTCTTTACAAGAAGGAACTTCTGACATATGCTACATGGATGAACCTTGGGGACATTATGCCAGTCCCAAAAACAGATGCTGTATGATTTTACTTATATGAGGCACCTAGAGTAGTTAAATTCCTAGAGACAGAAAGTAGGATGGTAGTTGCTAAGGACTTGGGCAAGAAGATGGGGAGTAGTTTCAGTTTGCAAGATTTGAAAAGATTCCTGGTAGCAGTTGCACAACGATGTCACGTAATGCCACTGAACTGTGTACTTCCAAATGGTTGCAATAACAAGTTTTCTGTTATGTGTATTTTACCACAATTAAAACTGAAACCACACACACACTTATAGAACTCTGCTATCGCTCCTGGCCCTTAGAACCTACTGTGATGATGGACATGTTCTTTATTTGCATGTCCAGTCTGGTAGGTACCAGCCTGGTGTTGGCTCTTGAGCAATGGGGCTAGTGTAATGGGGGCACTGAATTTTATTTTTATTCAGTTCAAATTTAAATAGCCACATGTGGTTAGTGGCTACCATACTGGAGAGCACTGGTAGAATGGATGCCTATGTCACTCTCTATTCCAAAATATTTCCTTTCCCAGCACAAAGTGTCAGCAGTCAGACTATAAACCAAAGAAGGTAAGGTACCAGCTGGTGCCGAGGCCCCAGTTCTGTTTTAACTTCCAGTTATTAATTTGGTATGAAGTATTTTGCCAAGGGTGTGAGTCTTTTTTAGCAACTCAGTTTGGCATTCACCAGCACTGTTATTGAACCCAAGGACCAAGTTGGCCTTAATTCACAGGCCAACCTTTCCTAGTAAAATGCCCTTTAGAGACCCAAATGCCTTACTGCCATGCCCAATCTTCTTTCACTTTTCCTTGTAAATCCATGTGGTGATGTTATGAACTAAAACTGAGGTTCATGTCCTCATACAGAAATTATGTAAGCACACTGCTGTTTCTTCTGGGTACCATGGCAATCAGCGCGTGTTTTGCTTTTCAAGGCTTTGCTGGACAACACAGACAGGTACGATACGTCACAAACTCTTAGCCTGAAATAGAATCGCGCAATAAAATTGATGAACCCCTAAGGCATTCATTATCTAAAATGAGAAGAGCTAAATCTGTCATCTTGTTTTGTATAATGTTGCTTAGAAATTATTAAGATTGCCAGTGACTGAAAGGGGGCTTATATTTAAATGGGCTGCAAATAGAAGGCTTAACAAGTCAATCAGTGACAGCATTCCTTTGTGACAGCCCAGTGTTTACTGACACTACGGAGGCCACATTTATCTTCATGAAAAGAATGAAAGCTGTTTATTAAAGAATAAAATACGAGCATGCAAAACGAAGATGGCTGTGTGGCAGGAAGGGGATAAAAGAAGAGTTTATGTTATTATTACACAAAATAGAAATAAGCTATCTCATAAAAACCGTGTTAACTCCAGCAGATTTACTCACAGAGAACACTGTTTGTTTCTCTTTCAGCAATGGGTAGACGGCCTGAGATCAATCATACACAACTTCAGGGCCAACAACGTCAGTCCAATGACATGCCTGAAGAAACAGTGAGTTGTGTTTGCATCACCCTTTGTTTTCGACTGTTATCAAGCAAATGGTCAGATTAGAATATGAGGCTTAGTCTGTAGCCAGACAATGTCTTACTTGCCTTCCCCTCCATGCTCCTGACCTTGAAGGGGGAGTTGGCCAGTACACACCTCTATTCTTCATGCCACCTAGCAGGCCATGTGTGATAAACCCACAGCCCAAAAACTGTATGAAAGGAATGGTTGATGGCAGGAAAATGCTGAAACCTCAGCCCCTGCCCCAGTGTTGTGGGCACTGACTTCCGTGTCCTCGGACTGAGTCTGCTCATGAATAGTTCTGTGTGCCTGGGGCCGTACGCAGTTGTGTGCTGTTGTCGTTGGGCCATGTTGTCATTGGGCCATGTTATGCTCATGCCTCTGTTGCATGGGATTGAGAAATGGGGAATGTGGCCAGGAGAAGCACTTGCAAACACACCCATTGCTAGGAGTAGAAAGGGAAATCTGACCCCAAGGACTATTTAGCCCACAATCGGGGACCTATAGGTACTTTCGAAATTTAGAAAGCAGGCCTTACCCCAGCTCACTGTGTCCCAAATTCAACGTGGTAGATTTTAACCCTGCCCGAGTTATTCTTCCAAGGTGACGATTCCTTGGACTGCGGGCAGTGGAAGAGAGGCCAGTTCTTGAGGCGCTTTCACACCTCACTTCCGGTCCCTTTAGCAGATGCTTTAAGAGTGTGGGTCCCGAACCGTAACTCCTGCTTGGCCACTCTGCTTCTTTTTATTCTCTACAGTGTGGTGGCATGTTTACCTAAAAATAAGGTATTTTGATATTTTGACTTTGGGCACTGATGAGAGTCCCAAAAGTTCAAAGACTTTTGGAATGCTCCCTGACGTCTGAGTGCCCCTCATATCTGTAGCTGGACAGCAGATCGGATCTGCACGCAAGGCCGCCCTTCCCAGATCCCTGTATGGAGTTGGTGTGCGCCCATCCACCAGCTGCCGGGAGGGCTAGCTCAGCAGGGCTCACGCCGGCCACCTTCTCCAGAATTGCTCTCTGCCATGGGAAGTCACTGTGCCTATGAGACTATAGTTCTCCTTCCTCCTCCTGGGGGATGCCCATGGCCAGGATGGGCTGAACCAGGGAGCAAAAGGCCAGCCCCCTTGCCACCGAGTCTGGTGTAAATTGTACTCCAAGCTTCCCGCAGTGCCAGGCTAACACTCCTGCTAAGGCCACAGCTGTGTGTACCTGCTTTTGCTGCCCTGCCTCCCCACTCTCCTGTGGTTCTGGAGGTGTCCCCTCAGTAGTCAGTCACTTGTGACCCTAGGAAACTTGACCTAAGACAGAAACTTTACCAAATCATCGTGTTCTGCAGAATTCAGAATCTTATGGAGTGGAAATAGTGACAATGGGAGTCATTAGCTAAGAACAGTCCTAGCACCCATGCCCTCGGTTCCCTTGGGTCCTGAGAGCCTGGGTAAAGCAAGTCACTGCTCGCCAACAGGGTGAGCTGATGCACCTGTTGCCATTGAAAATTAAGGAAGGTGCCATTTGATCTTACTTCACTGCATGTGGGGTGGGAGTTGGGGAGTCCCCACGGGTTCTCAAGACAAGGTTGGCTGGCATCACTGTCGGTTGCATTTCTCATCACCTTAGTAGATTGTTAAAGAACAAGAATCACCAAATATGTATCAACGATTCATTTTGCTCAGTGCGAGCACCCAGTTGTCTAATTCGTCTAGGGTTGCCAGGTAAAACACGAACTCCTGGTTGCATTTGAATTTCAGGTAAGTAACAAATAAATTTTTAGTACACATACGTCCACATGGTCCATATTTGGACCATACTTACAGTTTAAAAAGTTATTTGTTGTTAATCTGAAATTCAAATTTAACTGAAAGTTCTGTGTTTTTATTTGCTAAATCTGACAACCATAAATTCATCCCACGGTGTATAACTGTCTCTGGTTTTCCGAAGAAATGGGCTTTGTTTGAATGAATGATCTTGTAAAGTTATTACCTGGATTCAAGGTGTTTCTCCTAAGAAACATTGAAACAATATTGTTACTGTTGTTTTCCAGCTGGATGAAATTGGCATTTATGACCAACACAAATGGCAAAATTCCGGTTAGGAGGTAAGTCCGTCATTCCTGTGTGTGCTGCTCACCCTGCGTCAAGCCCCCTGTCCCCAGAGCAAGGAGCACGCTGCACAAGTACTTGTTAACTGCATTAACTAAGGAGAATTTCTGGAGGCTCAGCTTGAATCCCTTCATCCAATGCCATCAAAAATCATTTATGGATGCAGTGACACTTCTCTTCAGAATAGGTGGTAGCGTCAACTCTACTTTGATAAGTGAAAGAACACCTGAAAATGTAGCATTAAAAAAGAAATCTTCAATAGGTGGGTTTTTAAGATTTAGATGCCTTTTACCTACTTGTCCTGAGCAGCCATTGGCTAAAATTCGAGAAGTCTGTATCGTGTGTCTACAGTGGAAGTGTGAGGGCTGCGGCCGAGGGAGGGCGATGCCCCTGGACTGTGCCTCTCGTGCTCGACTGGGCTGCTCCTCTGGTGTCCAGGGCGTTGGTCGTCTTTGTCTTCTGGCCACTTGCTCTCCAGGCGGACTTTCTCTAACAGCACACAGTCTCAGGGCCGTGAGGCCCACACCCTGCCCAAGGGGAGCTGTCACGAGTGAAAAGCACATGAACCCGTTGCATCCTTCACGTGTCCTTCAGTGCTTATGCTGATGCGTCCCCCCTCGGAGCAGGCCTTATGCTTCCCCCACCTCTGCCTCTCCTCTCCCTTTCAGCTGTTAGTGTTTGCTAAGAGTTTGTGGGGACCCTTGGAAGCCCTTACCGTGGTAACGATGGTGATTCTTTACCGACTCTCTAGTACCTCTAGTTTGGATTGGTGTTCCTGTAAACATGTTATGGAAATTCCAGAAGCCAGATTGGCCCCCAGAGCACCTGCTCTCCACCTGAGGCCAGGGGTGTGTATTTGGATTCATGACCCTAAGCTCATGACCTTAATCAAACACAGGTTCCCCGGATATCAATTCACACTCTTCTAGGCATCTCCGGACTCAGGTTCATGTTGACCTCTTCTCTGGACACCACTTTGGCAAAGCAGCCAGCCGGCAAACAAGCACAGATGAAACCAGAGCAGCAGGGTCGTCACCACCTGCGCGGCGTGTGAGCAGCCCCGTTAGAGCAGCGACAGGCTGATCCCACCGGGCTTCCCTTCCTGCCCAGCCCCACCCTGCTCCCCAGAGCTTCCGTTCTGCAGCCCCGTGAGAGCATCTTCGTACTCCCCGACGTTATTCTTTTCACAGTTAACCGAATGGGCCTAGAGGTCATCATTTTTCTTAATTCCGTGTATTGTAACAGTCATAAACTAAAGTATCCAGGTGACACAAGTGAAAGATCAATGAGCAAATAAAAAGCATACAAATCATAAAAAAGACCTTAGGCAGTATTCGTTCTATTTAACCTTTTATTGAGGGCTTGCAGGGTTGGAGACCTCCTACATTTGTTGTGGCTTTGATAAATTCATACGTAGGACTCTCTGCTTTTTATTGAATAACTTCCCAGCAAGTAATTTTATGCCTACTTTATAGTTTTAAAAAAGCCCTGTTAGCATCCTTAACTGATGGTCATTGTCAAAGTCACTTGACACTGGTCCTTATTTTATTTAAAACCCTTTGCTCTGTTGAGCACCAGCAAGGAAATCATTTTCATCTATCCCAGCATCCTACAGCTGTTGCCAAATATATAATACATGTTTATTTAAAATTAGTATTAATGTCCAAACTTAGAGAACACAGATAGCAGCGTAACGAATAGAAATGTCAGTTGGATCTGTTTTTGCATACCGTACTCTTCTGCTGCTTCTTCCAAGATCAAGTTCAGGAAATGGACAAAGTAGAAAATGCACGACTTGTAATCAGAGCGCTTGTCACTGGGAGCTTGGGTTTCATTTGTATGTGTCCTTTTAACCAAGCCTTTTCTGATTCCAAAGATCTTTATCTAGCTTGTTCACATACAGCCTAGATATTTTGTCGTCTTCCGTAGCTCTCTTGGACATGAACTTGTTGGTGTTTGCCAGCATTAACAGGTGTTTGACACAAGACATCTGTGATTCAGGGGCAGCTTATTCGAGTTGATGGAGAATTGATACCATGCCAGAAAAAAAAAAGCAGATAAATCTCCTGGCGGATGAGCTGCCAAGGGCTAGGTGGAAATTGTTCCGAATGTTTTAGTGGATATGAAGAGTAAACACTTTTAAAATATCATATCATCACTTTCATTCTGGGATTTTTAAAATAGAAACTATTAGCACAGGGTGCATAACGTTAGAGGGGGTCCGGCTTCACAGTTGTAGCATCGCTTGGGAAATGACCCCTACTCATTAGCATTAACCAAAATGTAATATCCAGGGAGTTTCCGGACTGATGAGTGGAGAAAGCCCTGCCTTTACCTCCCTCATCTCTTTTCTTTCCATGTGTGTAATCTTAGGCAGTCTGCCTTTCTCTCAGGCTTACACACTCACACTCACTTATCAGACCAGTGCTTTGGATATCACTCCATTCCATCTCCATCTCCCATTCCTTGTAACCTGGAATTGGAACCAGTGGCTAGAGACTTGGGAAATTGTCGCCAGACAGTAATTGTGGGCTACGGCTGGAGGAAACCTAGAAGGCGACAGTTGTGTTGAAGAAGGCTGAGACCTGAGGTGTGGTCATGGCAGCCCAACTCCTACATAACCCACTCACGTCACGAAGCCCGCCTACGAGGAGGGCCTGGTACTGCGGGGTTTCACTTTCATGAATCCTCTGTGACTACTTCAGAAGATGATGTTAAAACTGTTAGACAGATGGTGGACCCTTCGAGGGTGAGCAAAAAGTGAGACTCCCTTAGCTTCTAGGATCATTGCTCTCTTAATCAACTGTAGTGTACCCTGAAACGTAGAATGTAACCAAGACTCTAATAGGACTGGGTACCACTTAAAGATATCTGCCTTTATAGCATTTCCCTTGGGAAAGGTGGTTTATTTTGATTCAATAAAAAATTCATTGAACACCTAACAGCCGTGAAGTACTAAGCTACACCCTGTGGACATGAGGTTGTATATAGAGTTGACTAACGTAGTCCTTTATAACATTCTACATTTCCATTAAATGTCCTGTGATGGCATCTAAGATGCCCCCAGCCTGTGATAAGTGTGTTTTTCTCAGGATCCTGGTTAAATGGCATTCTGCGGGGCCTCTGATTCAACCAGAAACTCAAAGAATTCACCTTCACTCTATACCTACCTCTCACCCTTAAGCGAATCCGTTTTAAGGCCCAAGAGTGATTCCAAAACTGCCTGAAGCAAAGGCAATGAACGCTCCACCCCTAGGGAATGGAATGGTCCATTGGAGAGTTCCTTGCTCCTGTCTTCCACCCTAGGTTTGGTCTCTTTTGTAGAATCAGGTGAGCAAATCTATGGTGAGGTTGCCCAGCCCAAGTCCCCTCATGAAAGGCAGGGCCTAAGAATGAGCTCCTCTGTCCATAATGCCACATCACGCCTGTATCATCTTCTGTGCAGTCACGTCACCGGGCTCTGACTTTGCTCTCACTGGTATATTCCTACAAGGATTTCCCTCTGTGCTGGCACCAGACACCCTGTTTGCTCTCTCAAGTTCTCTATCTCCCACAAATGCTTGGACCCACCCCCACCCCCACTTCCAATGAGATGTTCTTATTCTACCTCCTATTTCTTGGTGCTTCACCAAGTCTTAGCCCAAAAATTCTGTTCCTGTACACTCTACCCTTCCTCCCGGTGCCACCCTCCACCCAACTCCCAGCAAGGCTCAGGCCCTATACCGGCTGCATTCATGACACGTCAGTCAGGTCTCACCTCCTTTGCCAGAACCATTCCACCCTAACAGAAGCTCAAGTTGACCAAGATACTCCTGATTTGCTCTGCAAAGAGTTTCCTCCTGATGACAGGTATCAGCCATCCCAAATCCTGCTGGGGACCTGTAGACCTCCTATTAACACATACTTAAAAAAATGCACACTGACTAGCTACTTGTCCCCTAGATCATGAAGATCAGATAAATTGCTTCTCAACCTAATTTAATGTATAAAAATCCATGAACTCTAGAGAAGTGGGAAAATGTGGAAATAGCATCTTCTAGAAGCTGTTTTCCTTGATGTCAAATGCATACTCTCTCATGTCTGCAGATTTGTAAAAGAGAATTCATAGGCCTCCCTATATGTGAGTATAACTGTCTCAGCACTCTTAAACATGTACCGCTTGATATATTTTTGGACCGAGTCTGAAACATTAAAACTTTGAATGAACACAGGACAATTCATTTACTTAAAGTCAGTTTTCCCAAATCTATTTTGGGAAGTTGTGCCCTGCAGTGGAAGTGGCACTTTCTACCACTCACGAAGATTCACTGGGGTCAGTGCATCCGTTTGGAGCCTGCCTTCCACTTCACGTGAATGGCGGAGCACATGACATGGTTGGGACTGGGGAGATGTTGTTACAAATCCCCATGTGCATAGCAGGGACATTCCAAAGCCAAGCTTCACGGGGGAATTAAACTCTATCTTCAAGCAGAGGCTGGACTTCTGATTCAGGGTTTAAGTTGTTAGGATGACAGATTACCCACCTGGGATTGAATGAAGGCTCCTTTGGGTGGCTCCGGGATGGCTCAGGGCCAAGCCTGCATTTCAGGGTACCAAGTCCTCTCTCCTCGATACTGTTCACTCTGAGAGTCACCAGTACGTTAATCAGAGGGAGTCTCTTTTTCCTACTTTTATCATCGTTAGGAAATACACTAATCAAAAGGCAACAGCATCATCCAAACATACTATGTCTCAGGGGAGCGCCAAGGTTCTGTGGAAACACTAAATAATTGTTCCCCTGCCTCCTCCCCAACCCCACACCTATCACTTCCCTAATAAGCTCCACAATCCTTGAGGCAACTGGCGTTTCAGATAGCTCAGGGGTACCTAGCTCCACAAACAAAGAAACAAAATACGTCTGGTAGTGCCTGTCAGCTGCGCTAAGTGTGAAACTTGGGTAAGGGCTTTCAGAGGCATGGGCGGAGTCCGAGGGGCCCATTCTTTTGCCCAAAGCCAGGTATCACCAACATGAGGTTGTCTCCTAGAGGTGCTGTCCCACCTGCCACATGCCTTTTTACTAACAAAGTAATTTTGGAGAGTCAAAAGGTATCGCTGTTTGAGTCCAACAGTGTGTATCCCCCAGGACCTCTTGTATTCCCAAGCACCCACGGTGGGTGGCCTGTCTTAGACTCAAGTTGCCTCACTAACAACCAGCTAGTGACCTGGGGACATGGCAGGAGCCATTGTTGAGAAGGACAAAACCTAGAAATAAGTAATTTTATTCTCCTTTTCCTCCTCCCCCATCCCACCATCCCTAGGATTACTTGGATCTTTGGATCAGAGAAAACAGAATTAACAATAACTTTTCTTTTCTTTTCTTTTCTGCCCTAGTATTACTAGAACCTTTGCTTCGGGGAAAACAGAAAAGGTGATCTTTCAAGCACTCAAGGAGTTAGGTCTTCCCAGTGGAAAGGTATTCATTAATTTAATAATATGCTTCTAAAACCAATTTTGTTTACTTATGTTCTCATAGGTAACAAGCCAGATTATTTACATTCAATTGATCGAGTAGATTCAGAATTAGAGGCAGCCACAGAGAGTACAGTTACTTTTCTCTTTTTTGTCCTTCCTTCCTCTCTTCCTTTTGTTTTCTCGGCATTTTAATCTCAATGTTTTCCAATTCAGAGAGTGCACTTCAAAATGTTATTGTCAACTTTATTGAGAAAAGGAAATTACTCTTTCACACAGTTTATGGAAAGCTTATTTAAGGGCAGTCCATCACCAGTGCCTCACCCAAGCACAATGTCAGCACGAATAATTGACTAATCGATTCAGTTCTTGCAGACAGTTGTGCAGTATTTGATGAAGCACCTCTCCCCACACAAACCATTTGTTTTCATGGCCCTACCTCTTTAAAATAATGGAAATTAATTTATTGACTGCAGGAAAGATGTAAGCCTGTTGCCGTTTTAACAAATCCTGTTTGAAATATAAATTTCAGTGGGCAGCGTAAAATCTTATCAGGTTGTCCCGAGCCCCTTGGTGGGCTCTTGTAAAAACTCACAGAATACGCCTAAGTAAACTTTGGGCTTGATTTCTTCAGCATCCTTGAAGCAGGCACTTGCTTTTGTTTCTCAAGGAGAGACAAAGGAAATGTTTCTTTGTAGTTGTGCTATGGGTGTTTCCCAGAGCAGGACCAACCGTAGCCAAGGTTTGAACCCACCAACTGCCGTCGCGTGGTAATTAGAAACACTCATTTCCAACATGTTGTGTGCTAATGGATGGCCTGGCCGTGGCTGGAGCTTGGCCTCTGGCTTCTGTCAGCAAGTATCAGAGGTGAAGGCCCCGGGCTCCCCAGTGGCCCTTGCTTTATGATCCTGTCGATTCTTTCCCTCCAAGGGAAAGATATGTTCAGTGATTTATGACACACTTTTATTTCTTACAGAATGATGAAATTGAGCCTGCTGCATTTACTTATGAAAAGTTCTATGAACTGACACAAAAAATTTGTCCTCGGACAGATATAGAGGATCTTTTTAAAAAAATGTAAGTTTCGCTTACGAGGAAGTGTCCCATCAATGTTATCCTTGTCCTAGATTTTTAAAACTTTTTTTGTTATAATATCTTATTGTAGTATGCTGATAGTAGCTAAGAGGATCTAGTCAGGGTTATAATATTTTCACCCCTTAGTTTCTCTGTGTAAAAGTTCACTCTGATTTTTTTAGAGAAGCTTTTACATAAGCTAGTGGCAGTACCTGGAACTTTCCCCCCTTGCATTGGCTTTACTAACTACCTACAATTTTAACCTGCTCCTTTAGGTATTAACCCATTATGTGAACTAACTAGATTCGATTTGGAATGTTATTATGCTGTTGAGAAGTTCATTCATTCCAGTTATCTCAAATGGATGACTTACATGTTGTTGGGTTGTTTTTTTTTTAATGTTTTTTGATAGTGCTAAAGAGGAATTGCAGACATTTTCTGTGAGCTAGTGGGAGTGTTTCCTTTCCTTTGTTGCTGTTGGGGTGTTTTTGTTTGTTTTTGTTTTTGTTTTCTTATGAGCAGTCTCTGGCCACTTTATGAATGCACCACTACTTCAGGGTTAGAAAATAAGTTTAGAATTATCCTCAACAAATGTCAACATGTAAATCGTACCTACTGTAGCATCATATACGAAAACTTACTTTTTCTAATAAATTTCTTTTCAGCAATGGAGACAAAACTGATTATTTAACGGTAGACCAATTAGTGAGCTTTCTAAATGAAGTAAGCTTTTTCATACATTAACTCCATGAAGTCTGTGTGCGGTGGCTTGCCCCCTCCAGTGTCCTCATTGCATGCCCGTGTCACTGCCCTCATTCGCTTGGCTTCTGACCTGCTGATCTTTCCATTATGGCTTTACCAGGTGCAAAAATCAGCTGCTGCCCCTGCGTGTTCGTGCACTTCCCTCACGTTGGCTTTGTGCACTGCTTTGCTGTTGGGTCCTTGCTGTGCTGTGTAGCTCTGGTTTTGTGTGTGCATGTGAATTTTATCATATATGCATTTAATTGAACTTTGTGTTTTCGCAAGATGGTATTTAAGGTACTTTATTTTTTTTTCCTCTTAATCTCATTAAATAGAAAGAGAATGGATTGAATTTCCCACATTACAGTTGGATTCTCCATTGCTAACTTTTTCTCATACCTTTGCACGGACTGGAAAGCTTTACTTTTGTCTTTTAATGGATTGCATGTAAGAAAAATACGTAGGTGCAAACAGAATATTTTCACCACAAGCACAACCCTGGAGTTCCTGGGTGAAAATATAGTACATATTAGGTCAATTGGATTGCAGGTTAAATTTTTACTTTTTATTTTTATAACATCCTCAGAGCTAATTTTAGACCATGATTCACTTAACAACCAAAACGGTTGACAGAATTTGCTGAAGCACACCAGAAAAATGTTTCAGGGCAACTAAAAGTTGCAACTTTTATTCCAGCATGTATTAACTTCTTTTTTATTTTGCACATACAAAAAAGGTGGGGGTTTTTTCTCTTCAGTAAAACCCACTGAAGCCTTCGCTAAATCCAAAAAGAGAAATTCATTTTTTTCCCAACACAATAATGAGAGTTTCAGTGAGGGATGGGCAATATATTTTCGTTTCAAAACAATTATGTTGACCATTATACTGTCTAAAGGGAAAACATTAGAGAAGACAGTGTCCTGCCAAGCTTGAAGTATCGCCTCAAGAAAAGACAACAGACAGGCTGTGATTTGCCATTTTATAGAGACAAATAAAATCTTTGCCAAAGGGCTTCTCTTTTCTGTCCCTGTCAGGACTCAGTGACTTCTGGTATATAGGGGTGCACGTTAGAAGCCGTAATAACCAGAGGCTAAAAGCACTGATGCAGGAAAGAGAAGGGACTCCATATATCAGCTCACACGCCTCCACTTTTAAATAAGCCTTTCGGTACAGTACCATATTCATTTTCATGGAAAACATCTCAAGGGTTTCCGCTCCATTAGGTTATAGGCATGTGAATACTGCATTCATAATCTTTACCCAGATATTATCCACGTTCTTATGCCAGAAGTTCAATTGCCTTCCTATGTTTCCATAACCCCTTTTACCCTTTTCTTTAAAAAATTTTTTTTCTTTTATTGTTTTATTTTCCTCAACTACTTCATGCATGGTAGGTCATTGATCATCATCAATTTTGGTGAGATCGGTAGGAATCCTGCTTTCTACCAAAGAGAGAAGACACTTGAGTGGAGAGGAGAGAAATCTCCCACGTCATCAATTTGCCAGTTCCTAAAAAAGGACCTCTCATGCACTCTGGGATGGAGCTGGCAACCAGACATCTATTAAACATTACAGAGACTTTAATATGCATTTCACAATTCCTTCTATACAAGTACAGGAGGAATGCCGAGGTATGAGGGCAGGTGCTGCATTCACGGACTCTTATTTCATGCCTTACCTTTTATGGATTGTCTTTGTAGGCCTACCCAATAATCACTCGTATCATCCTTATAAATTTAAGATACGAGGTCGGACAATTAATTTCGCGAACTCATCCTAGAACAAGTGCTACATACCTCATTGCTGAGTATCACTATGGCCACCTTTGAAGTACTCCCCTTGGGAAGCTATGCACCAATGCTGGCACCTAGTCCACCCTTCAAAGGAACTCTTTTTCTGGAATGGCCATCAGAGCCATCGTCAACCCCAAAATCTGACAGTTAAGTTTGCGAACTTGCCCCCGTGCCCTTATGTTGGCAGCACTGTACACACAACTTGGTAAGGTGTCCTAGGTACTGTGCTGTGCTGCCCACGTAAGTGCATGGGGGCAAGTTCTCAAACTTAACTGTCAGAAAATAATGTCACTGCCCCATTAGAGATAGTACATCTGGTCAGCCTACTGACACCTTGAATTCGGCCCAGTGAGACTAGGCTGACCATGTGTGCTATTTGAAACGGGTTAGTACCATTGTTTTCTGTCCCGTTAAAAATGGGACATCTGATCAGCCTTCAAGAAGGGAGCAGGCATTGCATTGTAAGAGTCTGAGCCCAAAAACTCAGACCTAAACATTTTCAAAAGGCCTTAGCCACATAACTTCAACAAGCCAGAATTCAAAATTTTATTAGAAGCCCTGGATCATGCAATACGACAAGGAAAATAAGCAAGTCCCGTGAACATGAAAGGACAAGACGCTGCTCTCATTATTTGCAGATGACAATTGGATATTAAAAACTATCAACTGAAAAAGACTCTTGGAATAAATAAGAAAATTTAATCAAAGTAACCAGAGAAATGGTCAAGAAAGCAAAATCAATAGACACACGTCCACCAGAATTAACCAATTAGAATAGGTAACAGGAAAAAAATGCCATTTGTGTGATAAAAGGCATGCTGCCTCCACCACTTTCCAGCTTGTAAATCTCTTTCCTCTTTATATGAAATTTCCTGATCAGTCTATTAATGTAGTATGTCCAGGAAAGTGGAAGAAGCAGAGAGATACTCGGCCATTCACTGGCCTAGCCGCCATCTCTGGGGTGGTACCACCTCCTCCCTGTTCGTGTTGTGGATACTTAACTGGCTTCTCCAGTAGCTTCAGACCTGTCCGTCCTCCTGGGCTTTTTAGTAGCTCCTGGTTCATTGCTCCCCCAAGTGTGGTTTGCAGACCAGTAACATAAGCCTTCTCTGGGAGCCTGTTAGAAATGCCCATCTCTGGTCCCACCCAGACCTGCTGAGTTGGAATCTGCATTTCACAAGATCCTCAAGTGACTTTTTCTGCTGGCTAATTTTGTGGAGCACTGTCCTAGTGAATTACCTGGGCTTCTTGGAATGCTGTGTGCAAATGAAAAGAATAGGAGAGCAGAGTCTACCTTCCGGTATTCGCCATAATGAATGTAGTCGTGGAAATCCACCACTCACATCTGAAATTTTGCCACGGCTGTGTCTTATTCCCATCTAGCTGGCTGAGGGCAACTCTCCTTGCCTCTATGATAAAAATAGCAAACTCGAGTCTAGGAGAGCTGGTGGAGGCACTCCCTGGGAGCTGCCGCGTGGGGAAACACTGCCATCAGTTCAGTTCTGTGCATGTGCCAGGGCTAAGTAAATTTCTGGGCATCTGTTAGTCTCACCTCTCTTTTCCTGCTCCCAAAGAAAAGCTAAATTGATTTCAGTTTTACCTTCATCCTCTATTTGACTTCTTACACAGACTATCATCTGTGAAGTTTTGCAAAGTTGAGAGATGCATTAAGAACAGGAGTGAAAGATCGAGAGAGAGAGAGAGAGAGAGAGAGAGGGAGAGGAAAAAGAGCTAGCCATAATAATAAAGAATAAGCTTATTTTCTTGTTGCTGGTAATATTCTTCCTGCCATTCACATGTTACACCACCACATGAGGGCTGGTTTATAAATTGTATTTATTTTTATTTATTTTTCAGTTGAAAGAATATAAGAAAGGGCCCATGATCTCTTTCGATTGACAATATCTTTATGCTTTAATGCCTAGACCGAGGGAGAGAAAGAGGTATTCAGTCTCACAAGTAAGCCTACCCCTGCCAATTATTCCTCTATTTTCTTTTTATCTCTTTTGAATATTATTTACTTGTATGTCAACATCTATCTCAGTGCTGCAGATTGAAGCTAGTGGATGGCATCGTAATGGAGCCGTGTCCATTCACTCCGTATTCACTTGGGCACCGTTCCGTGACCTATTTTTGGAAGCTGTTTAGAGTCTCATTGTGGGGCTAATGTCCTGGGCACATGGCTTCCCAACTGGAAACTCACGGTCCCTGAGAGCTGTGAAGCATTTGCCCCACTTGCTGAGCTCTGTGTGGAACTCTTCTACCATTTTATTACCCTGAGATTACCTGAAAATGATCTTTCTCCTCTTTGCCTTTTCACCTAAAAATTACAGTTTTTGTGACTCTAAAGCCTTTGGATTATCCAGATTGCACTGTTCTCCCTTTTGGTTTGAAATGAAAATTTTAGGGAAAGCAAAAGATTATGTTATCTGGTGGGGCAGATGCAAAAACAAATGCAACTTCATATTGTCTATTCTTAATGCTAATTTGTTACAAATGTAGAATAGGAGATTTGGATACATGTATTTTAGAACTTGGTTTTCTTAGCTATTGCTTCTGATAGGCAGGATGTTCTAGTGAATATCATGCCCTGGGACTACATTTTAATAGGGTTTAATTGGGAGGAAATCTTAAACAGTTTTTCAGCATTCGTCTATCCTTGCAGGACTTGGGCTCTTTTTAAAATGATATACAAATATGTTCAAAAGCATAGCTTTATATGTTAAAAGAGTGCTTCTTAAATTGAAGCTCATCAGAATTATCTGGGAGGTTTGTTAAACACAGATTCATGGGGCCCACTCCAGAAAATCAGATTTGGTAAGTCGTGGGGGGCAGAAGTGGGGGCGAGAATCTACATTTCTAACAAGCTCCCAGGTGACAGCGATGCCACTGTTGCCATCCCCAGACCCCACTAGTTGGTAACACTGGGGTAGAATACGCACATATATGTATATAAAAAGCACGTAAGAGTGTCTGGATTCCCTCTCCTCCTTTCTTAACCTTATCTCTGCTCTCCCCTTTAGCTGAATGTTCTCTTCCTCTCACTTTTTAATTCATATGGATTTGCCCCCTCATCTCCTTCAGTCCAGAATTCTTACCAACAAGCACATCTTTAAATCAAAAGACTTGAATTTTCATACGTGGCCGGTGTTTGTCATTTCCTCAGAAGGCAAGCTCTGGCGTTGCAGGACAGTATCTATTCAACAGGGTGTAGCATGCCGTCACTTGCCTGGCATTGCATGGTCCACTTCATATTTCTCTGCATGCCCCCTATCATTTGTTCTTTATGGTCTCAAGGCCTCTTATTAATGTAACAGTGTTTGTTCTGGCACATGCATGGATGTGAGCTGTTGTGAGCTATATTTTTTTAGATGACAACAGAAGCATGCTTCATTGGGATAAATTGACAAAAAGATACTGATTCCTTTTGAGTTAACACTCAACTCGTTGGGGAGGTGGGGGTCCAAAACAGGCTACACAAGTGCCTTCACATTACATTACAGTGCATCAAATGTTCTGTTGGCCAAAGGCATTCATTCTGTGTAAATCACCTTTCAAATTATCATCTCAGAATAAATGGGGAAGGGAAATCCATATGAACTTTTAACACTTACTTCTTAAATATATTTTCACTAGTGTTTTTCCAAAGTCTGTGCATATATTTGGGTAAAGACTTGTTGCCAAAGTCTGACCTGTTGACCAGGTTTTGCTCACATCTGCTTATCTGCCATTATTCTATCAAAATTTGCTTTATTTATTTGATGGAAGACCAGGGTCCCAGTGTTCAGTCCTCTAATCCACAGTGAACAGTAAGGAAGTTTAATAGACCTGTTGCTTCCAGGTATACGCAGATACATGCACACACAACCCCCATACCCACCCACCCCACCCCACACACACAATTGTAGCTGACTCGGTTAGTAAATTGAACTTGTTTCATCACTACTGTGAAGTTAGAACGACAGAACTGCACGGTGCCAAGAGCCTATGGGTGCTAAGTAGAAGAGCATGACCTCACCACCCTAAGTACCTTATTCATGTACTGTCTGCCCAGAGAATTTCCTCAGGGCAAATCGAGTTAGATTTCCTAAAGAAAAAGACTTTCTGAGCTACTGATACTTAAATACAAATTTCCCCACTATTTACAGCTTGTAAATGTCCTTGTGCTGATTAATTTTCATCATTATTGCAATTGGTTCATTTTGATCAGTATTCACTCAAAAAAATGAAGCTTGCCGAGTGCCCAAGAAATCTCCTATTGACGTAGAAAAGATATAATGGAAATGAAATGATCTCAGGGGATTTTGTTATTGTTGTTTTAGTTCTGGCACTTAAATGAGTATATTATCCATTTAAACTATTTGGAGAAGGGTGATTTTTGCTTTTGTTGTTCCTTTTTTTTTTTAAAGATTTTTCACCTCACTTTTTATAGACATTATACCAAATGTCTTACCTGTGGTATGGGAACTAGAAGGTGATACAATTGACATGCACACCATACTACGTATCCTTTAATTTTTGAAGGAAATAAAAGGATATTCTGTATTCTGTATTTAGCTCAGTGAGGGAAACAAACCAAGGACTTCCAAATTATGAAATTTTTTTAAGTATGTTTTAGGGAGAAAAACAGGAAGACAGTGAAAGCCTATCATTGTAACTATAAACATGATATTACAGATATATCTTGGTTTAGCGATTACATACTCTAGTGTGTAATGCCAGAAAGGCGAGAAATGTCAACCTAAATGGAGTTATTTTCTCATCATAGCATCAACGAGATCCTCGACTGAATGAAATTTTATTCCCATTTTATGATGCTAAGAGGGCAATGCAGATCATTGAGATGTATGAGCCTGATGAAGACTTAAAGAAAAAAGGTAAAAAGAGTGAAAAAGAAGATCATTTTTCTTTATTAAAAATAAAAGCAAGAATGCATGCAACTTTTAAAGTCCTCTGATTTTTAGTTAAAAGTATCTCTAAGTGCCTTGGAACTTCCTAGAGCCAAGGATTGGTGATTGTCTGATTTTTTTTTTCTCTTGCTATAAGTTGGTATAAATTTTACCTTACATCAAAACTTGTCCATGCTTCTGAAGTAAAATGTTAAATTTGTTGTATTATTAAACACATTTGAATGGTATTTTCTTCATGTACTTTCTTATATTAGGTCTTCAGTATTGCATAATGCTTAAAATGTAAAAATGCCAAATAAATTGGTTTGCAATCTTTGAAAAGAATTTCATTTCCCATAGAAATTTACACCTGCATTTTTCCCTTTTGTTTTGCCAAACCCAGTAAATTTAATACATTATTTGATGAGCTTTCTCATCCATCATTGACCTCCAGTATGGATAATAAATGCAATTGATATGAAATTAAATAGTCAAGAATCCATTTAGCAGGTTGTTTAGAAACTTTGCCCCCTTTCAGTGAAACGGAAATAATGTGTTGTCCATTTATATTTGACAAAGGAAAGACCTGGAGAGAAAATTGCAGATCAGTCCCATAGCAGTAGGAAACATCTGCAAATGATGAGAAGGAAGATGCTAATATAACTGCTCAGGGAATTGTGGGAGAGACCTGAGCGCCTCTGGCCTTGTGTCTCAGTGGGGAGAAAAAGACCTGGGCTCATGTCCCATGTGCCCATGAATATCACAGCTACAGTTTCCTCCTCTTCGGAATAGGGGTTCTTTTTATTTTATATCTCAGTGAACGTGGCTTACAGGTTTGTATATTCTCTGGACCCACATAGAACCTGTTTATAAGCATGACTGGCCCACTGTACCTTTGGACCTCATCCCTGATATTTTTCCCAGTCCAACAAAGTTTCCCCGTGGTTATAGTCCTACATTTACACTTTCTGCTAGGGCCTCACATACCTATTTCGACAAGGCTCCTTCATCACTTACCTCTATCAATTATCCGAGTATTATAATTTATTCCACATGGCATGTGATTAAAGTGAAGGGAGGAGTGGCTCAGTAGAAAATCTAGCACTTCACAGTGTTTGATTTGATTCTTGTTGCTACCCTGTCACTGTGTGACCTTGAGCAAGGAACTATATTCCTAGGCCTTGGTTTCCCTGCTTACAAGATGGTGGGGTTCACACCTCATTCAACTAGTATTTCCCTCCCTCCCTTCATTCGTTAAAGTTTGTAGAGGGTGATCGGGTGCCAAGCTGTGTGCTGGATGCTGGGGATTGAAAATGAGCAAGGCCATTGTGATCTGTGCAAAGAGAAAGATACGACCCAGCGGTTCCTTGGCAGTGTGTTAGAGGTTATGGCAGAGGTATAGCATTGATTATTTCTAAAGTCCTCCCGGGTCCTAAAAGTCAATGAAATGACCATTGACATGCCTAAAAAGCATAGCTTCACCATTTCACTGGTGACAAAAATTTTAAAATCTATCATTATCAAGTAAAAGGCAGACTTACAAACTTCCGGTAGGGGCATAAGTTGATACTAAGGACCTCTTTGATGAATATTTTGGCAGCAGTTAGCACAGTGGAAAGTATACCTCTCCTGCAGCCCAGCCTCCCACTTCCGGTATGCACCCTAGAGAATTTTTCATATATTTCCTGACTCTGGATGTCAGAGTGGCCCACACTCACTCCTCAGATCTCTGCTTCATCCACTCTCACATCTTAGGTGAGCTCATCCACCAGTGGCTTTAAGTGTTTTTCTGTATACATATGACTTTGTAATTAGACTCTGTGCTCCTAACCTCTAAATTAAATGAGAGACTTAGCAGAACTCTCCATTTGAATGTTGAAATGGCATCTCAAATGTAGACGTATATGGACATCATGTTCTGATTCTCCTTGCCCACAGACCTGTGCCTTTCCCAACCTAAACATTGGTACCATAACTCACCCAGCTTTTCAAGCCATTAATCCCTTCTCCAACCTGTAGAGAACAATAATCCCTTACAGTGGATGGGTCCCAGTTTTTAAGAGCATCTCTTATACGTACTCCTGTTTCCCATTTATGACAGTCCTGAAAGCAGGGGTTGCCCGTATTTCCCCCCATTTAACATAAGAGGAAACTGAGACCCAGGACCGTAAGGGGTGAGTGGCCGAGGTAGAACTAGACCAATGTCCCCTTGAACCCTGGTCATCACAGCTCCTAGGCTGTGCACTTAGGGAGCTGTGTGCTCTGCCATCGTGGACATAAAGGTAGAATGCTGCCTCTTCATGGGATGCAGGAGGTTACTTATAACGTGCAACTATGTCGTTTTGTCCAAATTCTGCAAAACAAAGGTTCTTGGGAAAGACACTATGAAGACGTTTTCACTCCTCCCATTGAAGCTGCCTCGGCTCTCATGAACGAAACACGAGATGTGTATCTTCAGAGCCACAGGTCTACTAAGATATTCTTCTTTTTCCCCAGGCCTCATATCAAGTGATGGGTTTTGCAGATATCTGATGTCAGATGAAAATGCCCCCGTCTTCCTAGATCGTTTAGAACTTTATCAAGAAATGGACCATCCTCTAGCTCACTACTTCATCAGCTCTTCCCACAACACCTATCTCACTGGCCGGCAGTTCGGCGGGAAGTCTTCAGTAGAAATGTACAGACAGGTTCTCCTGGCTGGGTGCAGGTCAGAAACTCAAGATGGCTATTGGTTTTTTGTATAATATATGACGCCTTTTAACATTTGTCTGCAAAAAAAAAGTAATATTTAAAATTGGTCTTTCCCTTACATGTATTATGATGGTCATTTAACCTTGATAAAGTAAGGACAGTATCTTTTCCAGACTGGCCTAGAGTTCTCCCGCGGATCAAAAGATATTTTGTTTTTACTGTAAATTTGAAATATTCTCCAAAATTTTCAAAAAAATGAATATTGAAAGTGCAACATAAGAACTGTTACATTATGATTTCTTTCTTTGTTATCAGTAACCCACACTTTATTTTTTAACCCACTATTTTATTAATATGGAAATACTTCAAAAGAAATCAACTACATCACTAACTCTGTCTCTAAATACTTGACTGTAACTCACTAAAACAATGAGAACTTTTCCTTCGTGGCCAAAATAACATCATCCCACCTTAAAAAAAATTATTCTTTTAACATCATCTAAAACCTAGCCCATATTTAAATGTTCCCAGTTGTCCCCAAATTGTCCGTTATTGTGCCTTTGTCACAACTAGGATTTTATCATGAGCCACACTGGTTGTGATATCTCCAAAATCTCTTTTAATCTCTGACAGTCCCTTTCTGATGACACCGAACTGATAAAGAGAATAATGTGATTTAAACCTGCATATTCCCTGAAATAATCATATTACTTAATTTATTCCATTCTCCTCTTCTGTCAGAAAACAACTTACTTTGATGTCTTTTCTTTTTGTTTATATGTATACTATTTTACTGTTTCTAGATGTGTTGAACTTGACTGCTGGGATGGAAAAGGCGAAGACCAAGAACCGATAATAACCCATGGAAAAGCAATGTGTACAGATATCCTTTTTAAGGTAAGCTTTTAAATGACACAGCTATTGTTTGCCCAAACTCTCATGGAAAGAGGGAGATGGCATGGAGAAAACAAAGTATTCATTTCTCCAAGTATTTTACCTTCAAATTCCTTTCTTCTAGTTTTGAGGAGAAAGTCAAGAAAAATGTTTTCTGCACTCACTATCTCCTTCATGCTACCATTCCGGCTTTCAAATGCTGACAGTGCCCTATAATGAGATGTCTCTGGCAGAGACCCCCAGCTCTGCTTACTTTTAAAATGTCTTTCCTTTTCTTTATTTCTTTATTTATTCTTTTTTGCTTACTTGCTTTGCATTATTCCTGAAGAACTTCAAAGTGGCATAAAAAGATAAATAGAATGCAGAAAATAAAATAGATGGTAAATAGTACCTATCAGGGTAAGAAAATAAGATCGTGAGATTAGAGTTTACAAAGGCTTGTCAAAAAGTTCTGTAAACTGTCAAGCTATACCACAAATTGGGCTCCAAAATTTATAAAATTCAGTGCAAGGAGAGAAACATGATGATTCATAGAATTTGTAAAATCCAGACATCCAGTTGGTCCAGAAAAAGCACAGTTATTCCCAGTACTTACATCAGAGAGCATTTTTTCCTCCAGGATCCTCATATAGAGAGGAATCCACAGTTTTACAAATCGGCATGTCAGCAGTGGCCTTTTGGTGATCTCTATGTGCAATTTGAAGGTTGGTTTATTAGAACGTTCCTCGATATGCTCCAATGATAACCTGCCAGAAGACAAGTCAAAAGTCAGATTCTGAGGTTGGCCAACGTGTCAGGTACTTGTTTCTCTATCAG
The DNA here is from genome assembly GCA_004026885.1 of Lyroderma lyra. Taxonomy (NCBI): domain Eukaryota; kingdom Metazoa; phylum Chordata; class Mammalia; order Chiroptera; family Megadermatidae; genus Lyroderma; species Lyroderma lyra. The sequence goes on from PVJL010004907.1 coordinate 37,404, forward strand.
TTTGGTGTAACTTGGAATAGTTATTGCAACATCTGAAGCAGCAGTTCTCAACCCTGCATGCATGTAGAAAATCACCAGAGGTGTTTAAAAAAGATTCCTGGGATCTATACCCATCACATGCTTTGCATATGATTTCTCTTAGCCAAGATGTTGGTGAGTTTTGAGCAGCAATGAATTCCAGATTATGTTCCTGAAGAAGTACCAAGAGCATATTCAAATGGGAAGCCTTGGGTTGTACCACCAGACAGAATGACAGCAAGGGTTGATGTCCTCTTTAGAGAAATAAGGTGTCTCATAAAGAAGCTTAGCTAAAAAGAAGGCTCTTCCACCTCAGCCTGGAGGTGAGCAAAAAAGAACCCATCAGAAGAGTCAAGATTTTCCTCAAGGAGTAATTCTTGGGTAGCTCAAGGAGATAATCAAGGTCACAGGCATCTTCACTTGGAAAGAAACTATAAGCAAGAATAACTAAAGGATCACCTTAGCCATAGGGACGCTCAATGGAATACTCTAAGATTATCTAACTTGGGCATTATCATTTCAAATGGGCTTCCCTAAATAACTGTTGTAAAATATTTTCCTGATTAACTGAATGATGGGACTTGCCCTATAGTTAACTATAAACCATTAAGAAGTTAGAGATTTTTACCAAATATGATGCTTTGGTTGTAGAAGCATTGGTCTGAGGCCATGATTTCTGGCTAAGTAGAGGGGTAGGGTGGGGGGGCAGCTGACTTGTTAGAGAGAGATTGTGGTGGGGCAGACCTGCTCAGCCCGTTCAAAGGTTGTTTCAAGCAGTCAAACTCTCGGTTCAGAGAGGGATATCGAGAGCACTCCCCTGTCTTACTTCATATGTTGCTTAACAGAGGAGAACCTCCTCCCTGGGCACCCCGCCGCCTTCACCACACTTCATGCAAAACAAGGGGTATCGTCAATATCACGTCACTTCACAGAAGTCTCCACCGAATCCCTGAAATGTAACCAAAGACTGATTCCCAGCTGCTGGGCAAAAGCAGTAAAGGCTTCCAGCAGCTTTTAGGCTGTTACCAACATGCTTCTCTGTAAGACAGTAGAAAGAGAGCTGTTGTGAATATCATTTGCCAAGTCTGTGATTGGTTTCGGGTGCCTTAGTTTTTTTCTTTTCTCTCTCATTAACACTCTTTTATCTTTAAAGGATGTTATTCAAGCCATCAAGGAGACTGCATTTGTCACATCTGAATATCCTGTAATTCTCTCCTTTGAAAATCACTGCAGGTATAATGATTAATTCTACTGCAAGTCTGTAAGCATTACTTTCTAATCTTCATTCCCCATCCTGCTCTATGTCTTTTTGAATAACCCAATAGTTTATTTTGTCTTGTGTAACAGTCTTATGGGGGGAGGGGAGGAGAGGGGGAGGAAGGGAAGGAGGGAAGGAAAGAAACCTTAAACTACTACTCCTCCACCTCCAAAAGAAAAAGAACCCCAAAGTCATCCTAATGTGTTTTAGACATGCTTCCTCATGGGCAGGGACCAGGACACCTTCCTCAAAGTTCTGCTGCGTTGGAAGATTTGGCAGTTATATTTGAAATCAGACTTTACGAACTTTAAAGACATTTTTTATTCTATTTGCCAGTTTTTCATTTAGGGGCAGAATCTACTTCTTTTTTAAATAACACTAGTTCAAGTTTGTGGTGTGTAACAGTACATCTTACATGAATATCAAGGGGACAATCAGGCATTCTGTAGAGTGGGGGTTTTAATTGCCTAGGAATGAGTGTTTCTTATTCTTGGACAATGAATGGATGTTTGCATTTACAAATGCCAGTTCTTTCTCTCCAGCAAATATCAACAGTACAAGATGTCCAAATATTGCGAAGATCTATTTGGGGATCTCCTGTTGAAACAAGCACTTGAATCACATCCAGTATGTATTTTTAGCTAGCCATTTTTCTAACATGAATGGGTTTGTTTTGAAATTCATTTCTAAGGGGTCAAGTAGTTTTTGGAGGACTAATGCTAAAGATCTTTGTGTTTATTTAAATTAATTGGTACAGAAAGCGTTCGTTGTGCTCTACAGGGATGTGTAGAGAGAAACATAAAATAAACATCTGGTACAATTTAATTCGGAACATCTTAGGGTCTTTATGGTTTCTGAGATCTCTGTCCTAAAATTTTCATAAAGTGCCCACTGGCCGAGAGTCGAGACTCCACAGTCATTCTCAATTTTAGTTACAGTTAGAACCACCTGGGGGAACTGTGACAAATTCCTTTGCCAGGGCCCCACTTAGAGATTCTGATTTAATTGCTCCCAGACCGGGCCTGAGCATGGTGCTTTTTAAAAGTTCTCCAGGTGAATCAAATGTGCACTCAGGTTTCAGCACCCACAGGAGCCTGTTGCTACAGGAAGTTCACAGATTGAAGTCACAGAAGCCCAAAGTTCAAGTTCTCAACTCCAAAATAAATACTTGGGCAATGTTATGTGTACATTTCTTGAGCTTCATTTTTATACCTGCTAATTCCTTCATCAAGCAAAGAATTTTTCACCTGAGGCCTATATGTAGGTTTTTGGGGATCCCTGAACTCCTCCTAATTACATCCCTTTTTGTTTTAATACAAAGATTCTGGAGAGTTCATCACATTTTTACAAAGATTCATGACCTCAAATGGTTAAGATCCACTGTCAAAGATGTTATGAGTAGCAAGACAGGTAGTGGAATTAAAGTAACAGAACACTGTGCCGTGGCAAAGTACTTTAGCTCACTATTGACAAGCAGCTGGCAGGCCCAAACGTGGCAGCATGAAGTGGCAGTAGAACACGACAATGACTGACGTGGAGGAAGGTGCTTTGTTTTCCCTGTAAACACACATCATGTGGTTGAACAATGAGTGATCTATAGGAACTGAAAAAAAAAAATACGAGACCAGGATATTTGCATCCTTTGCACCTGCCCCTCATTCTCTTGGGTTTATTGAACCCATAGCTGCAGTCCCACCGTGCCAACTGCGTGATAACTACCCCTCACTGATCTGCTGCCCGTCTTCTTTTTATTACTTTCTTACTCCTCTTGGAGTCTCCTGGGACAGCCTCCCAAATAAACTACTATGGGTGAGTTAATCCTTATCTCAGAGATTGACTCGAAAGGAACCCAAACTAAGAAACATCCTGATTTTTTATTTTATTTTTCACCTAGACCTTCTGTTTGTTTTTTGGTTGTGCTAAGGTGCTTGCCTTTGTGGAAAGACCACGGTATCCTTTGTGAAGTGATGTGCACCTACATGAAAGGTGTTGTGGGAAGTATGGGAAGACGAATGAAAGTGAAAGCTGTTCCCTGAACTAAATAGCTTTGAATCTTGGGGCAGCAGCGGGGGAAGGGGGTGTTGGGGTGGACACAGGACATAAATGTAAAAACGCAACTTAAAAAGAAGTTGGTCTCTGACGTGTTGAATATTTTTTAGAGATATCCAGGTTCAAGAGAGGTAGCAGTTTCCCAAAAGTTGCGAAATTTTGGCAAAGGGTTTCATTTGGGGCAACACAGACATAGGAATGCATAACACCTTGCATGTAATACATAGTATAAAAAGCAAATGGGTGCCTGGAAGGGTGGATGGGTAAGTGGGAGGATGGGTTGGGTGGGTGGGTGGGTGCAGAGATGGATGGAGGGAGGAATGGGGAATGGATGGCTAGATATGACACACTTCTGTGAGTAAAAGGTAGTAGGAGAAAAGAACACTTCCTTTGCAGACATTAATCCAAGCAAATGAAACCACAGTAGAGGTCAGATTTCAGTGATTAGGACCACTCCCTTCTTGATTCCCTTACTGAACCCACAAAACCACAGTCCTGAGTGTTGAGGTTGGATCAGCCTACTAAACAGACAGGCTTATGGTACAGCCCAGCATTTAAGAGGATCAGGGAGCACTCCTGACTTGTGGTTGGGAAAACCAGTTCTGACCCCAACTGGCACAATGATCCGTTGTACTTTCCCAGATACGTAAAGGGGGCAAGGCCTGAGGTCGAACAGGAGCACTCCCCCAACACCACCCCAGGTCAGACCCACCTCCACTGGGGAAGGTGGAGCAGCTCTGCATACCCTGGAGACTGTGGTTGTCAAGTCTGCCACAACTGTGTAGGCAAAGTTGGATGCTGTAGGCTTACGTGGGGCTGGGAAATGAAACCATAAAACTGTGTGACTGCCATCTAGTGGACGTGGATGGTATAACTCACAAGCCTCTGTGCTCGTTCTCGGGCTAGGAATGAGAATGGAAAAGCACAACCCGTCATTAACTCAGCCTTTTCTGTTTCTCTCTAGCTCGAACCAGGCAGGCCCTTGCCATCCCCCAATGATCTCAAAAGAAAAATACTTATCAAAAATAAACGGCTGAAACCTGAGGTTGAGCAAAGTAAGTCAAATGCGTGTAGCCGTGATGGAAGCAAACATACGTTGTGTGTTTGGACAATTCATCTACCTAAAATGAAATATATTTTAAAACCATTGATTTAGAGAGAAATAATTTTATATAGACATTCCCCCCTATGTTTTCCTAGAACATTTTCTTTGAAAATATTTTCTTTCAGCAAATCTCAATTCAATAAATTAGTATTATTAGCACCATATATTGGTATCATTGCATTGTATTTTTCCCTAGATATTATAAATCAAAAATGTTAATTATATTACAGTTTTTTATTACAAAAACAATTATAACATAGGAAAATGAAAACAAAAAGTACAAGAAATAGTGCTAATCAAATAGCACTAAATTATATATTTTACACAAGATACATGTACTATAGACATAAGTACACACAGGCACATGTTTAGACATATAGAAACATTTTTAACAAAACTGGGATCATGTTAAATGTACTAATATTTTATAATTTTTGAAGCAACCAATTAAGTATGCATGCAACCAGTAGGATATAAATCTACCTCCTAACTTTAATTCCAATGTATGAAACACTATACAGAATTTATTATGTGGAATATGGTATAATTTGACCAGTCCCAGGGTAATGGATTTCCATTAGTATGAAAACAGCAGTGATAAACATGTCTGAATGTTCATTTTGTACATTTGTACAGCCTTGTCCTTGTATAATTCGAGTATAATTCGAGCCTTGTATAATTGGCCAAAGCATAAACACATTTTATATTGTGATGCATCTTGTATACTGTCTTTCAGAAAAGTCAGACCTGTTTACACTCTCATCATAACCTACAAGTCTGCCTGTTTCCCAACAGTATTCGTAATGCTGGTTATTGGTCATCTCTTATATATTGCTCACTAATAGAAGAAAATCTATCCTTTAATTTTGTATTTGTATGTTTTAATATCTCATTTCTTTATATATATATCATTATTTATGACTTGCCTCCTTTTCTCCAGTTTTAAAATTATTTCATTTGTCTTTATCTTACTGACTTGTATAACCCTAGTTATATCAGTTACAAATATTTTTTCCTGAAGTTTTGTCCATCTCCAGTGTGCATGTTTCCTATTTGTCACTTCACCTTGATTGTTCCCCAAATTGTGGGCTTTTGTTGCCAAGACTTAAAACTGTTCACAATGACTGAGCCCCCGTCTCAAAGCAGTGACCGGAAATGTGAGCAGTTCACCCAGGTCACAGGAGTTCTTCATCCCGTGTAGACAACGTGGTTGTTGCGTGTTCCTTACATTTAACCACCAGGACTGGACGAGACGGTAGCCTTAGGAACATAGCCAGTAGGAGCCTAGACATACATTTCCTTTCCCTTTTCATGTCCTCCCCAGAGCCAGTCTGAAAGCCCAGGTTCTGTAACATCTGTCACCTTCGCCTTCTTGTTTGTTTTTAATAACAGAACAGCTTGAAGCATTGAAAAGCATGATGGAGGCCGGAGAATCTGCTGCCCCAGTCAGCATCTTAGAGGATGATAATGAAGAGGAAGTAGAAAGTGGTGAGCTGTTTCTGTTTTGTTTTGTTTTTTAACTTACATGTCACAAAAATACTTCTAAAAATAAGAATAACATGAATTTGTCTCAGTGTACCCTTTTGTATAATGTGACATTTTAATTTTTAATAGGTGTATACTTGGGCACTGAACTCAATCTTTTGGTATTTTTGGTGGGGGTATTTCCACATGGTATTACTTTCATTTTACCTGGGTGCTTGGTCATCTCCCTTCTAGAAATTCACAACCAGAGACTCCTTGAAGCACTTAATGTAGAAGGCAGGGGTTGGAATAAAAAAAAAATAATTTGCAATCTCTCTCTATAAACAAAAACACAGACTTAAGTGTTGTCAATGACGATAGTAGTAAGGCAAGTTAAAAGGAAAAGAATTCGGGTAGACACCTTCAAGTAAATGATTGGTTTATATGCACACATAGAAAGAATGGGAAACTCAAAACCAGTATTAAAAGTTCAAGTTCAAACTCATTCAAATAACCAGCTCACCAGAACTGTCTATATAGGTAGATAAATTTAACAAAGGTAGACTTGCTTAAAATATTTGAATACTTGCTATTAGCTTCTATTTACTTCGACCATACGAGGGCTGTCCGGAAAAAAATCAGCCATAGTCAATATAACGAGAAGAGTTACATGGCTGGATACTTTCTGGACAGCCCTCATGTAGCTGTAATGTTTTCTTTTAAATGTATCTTTTGAGAGGTTTGGAATGTTTTTAGGAAGTAATATGTTCATTATATAGCATGAGAATTAACTAACAAAATAATTGAACTTGCATCATTAATCTAGAGACAGTGCCTTAAATTTATATAGCGGCTTTGGGCTAAATAATTTAGAAATACTTGTAGAAACCCTCTTCATTTGTTGCATGAACCTCTGAAATACAAGACTAGGTTTTAGAGAAGTTTGATATTACAGGCAAAAAACCTGAATGCTGTGAAAATTAACTAATCTTATTCTCAACCCCTTAATAAAATTTCTAACTACGAAACAGACTTCCTAACAATGGTTTACGTTGCATGTGCAAACCGTGGGTTCAACACCTCTCTCAGAGTTCTGTGGATCATCTGGGCTCAGGTTGGTGGTTCTCCCTTAGCTTTCTGATGCAATTACCCGCAGATGACACCTGGGGCCAGAGTCGTCTGAAGGTTTAGTTGGACCCAAGATGAGTCACTGATGTGGCTGGCAGTTATGAGCTGGGAGCTCAGCTGGGCCTACTGACCAGAGCACCCCCATGCGGCCCCTCCATGGGTCTTGGGCTTCTCACACCAATGGTGGCCAAGGTCTTAGATGTAGCATCTCAAGAGCCAATGTTCTAAGAAGCAGAAAGTGGAAGCTGCTGAGCTGTTTAAGAGCCAAGCCTGGAACTGGGACACCATCACTTCCTTTCTGTGTTATTCATCAGGCCAGTCTTAGGGGCCACCCAAAGTCGAGGAGGTGGGTGAGAGTCACGATCACATTGTAGACGAGGAAGCAGCAGAGGGCAGATGTTCTTGCAGCTATCTTTGGAAAATGCAATCTGCCACAATGCCTATTTTATTATTTCACATTTTTTTTTTGCAAATAATAAACCTAAATAAAATTTAAGAATAAAATATTGAAAGGAATATATTTCAAGTTTAGTGAAATACTTCTAAAATTTGTAAAAGCGAATAGTAAGTGAAAACAGTTCTTTAACTTATATTTCATAGATGGTCTTCAAAGACATGAAAGCATTACTAGATACTATAAGCCAGTAAAACAAAGTGCAGAATAATGGCATAAATTAGCAAGAAAAAAAAAATAATGACACTACCATTGTTGTGCCAGCTGTGGATCAAGCAGTTTACATCACGACCTCATCTGATCTCTCTACGACCTGATGACAAAAGCATCGCTACACTCATTTTTCAGCTGAGGAAACTGAAGCTTAGGGAGATAGCCCATTTTGCACTTGATCCCACAGCCGGTAAGCAGTGGGACTGATTCAATCCTAGAATGATCTCGACTCCTTTTGTGTCTCATAGTCCTGCCCTTCTAATACACGGGAATATGAAGAAAGCAAAAATTGGCGAAACAGTTATTAAAACGCTTTTTAAGGGAGAAAGAGCATAACTGATAAAGTCAGAGATGTGAAATTTACTTAACACACACACTAATCTAAAGTGAGGGCCAATGTGATTCCTCTTCTCAGCTTTAAGGCTACTCTCCCAAATTGTATGTATATGATAATTTTTCCTACAGACAGAAAAGTATGTACCTCTAGTGGCCCTCGTGTTCCAAATAGACTTGAGATTTTGGCTACATTTTAACAGAAATAATCATGTGAGATAGTGTACATGTAAGAAAGTGACCGAGAAGACGGAATCATCCACTTGAATTTTTTTTTATCTCAAATAATAACTCAAAGTTTGTTTTGCTTTATTTTAATTTTTAGAATACACAGTGAAATATTAATGCCTGTGGGGTTTTTTGTTTTTCTTTTGTTTGACCTTGCAAGTTAAAAGAATTTTATTTTTTGATTTTATTGTTAAATTTATTGGGATGATTTTCTTTAAAGGCATAGAGGTTTCTGCTTTATTTATTTGATTCTTAGGTTCCCTCGGTAATACTTGGCTTTAGTTCTGGGGTACCAGTTGGCTGCAACTGCCCTGGCACCACAGTGTGATCCAGGAATACTATACACGAATGACTAGAGTCTGGAATTTAAGTACTCCGACACAGCAGGCAGGAGGAAACCACGCACTGCTCACGAGGGCAGGCGTGCCTTGGGCCTGTAGAAAACAGAAGAGGCTCTCGGTCACGGAAGGCATGTGCCCGTTCGTTGGCTGGGTTCAGACTCAAAAGGACATGTGGCTCCTGGACTGTGTGACAAGTAGGGAGGAATACCAGATTTGTATGTGGTTGTTGGTGTGTCTGTGCATACTTACACATTCAAGAGATGAAAACATTTGTTCATACAGTACTTTTAAAGTAGTTACTAAGTCTCTACCATTTGTTCGAGACACACCCTTTGACTTCAGGCTGGGCAGGTTACATGAGAGATCTATGAAACGGAAATTTAATAGTGATGGTGGGGAGTTTCAAAATCTCAGTTACAGACTGTAGCTCGTGAGAACCCAATGTCATGTTAAGAGCATTGTGCTAAGAATCTGGAGAAATTGAGGTCCATGTCTTACTCTGTGACCTCACAAGTCAAATCAGATCTTGGAATCTATTTCCCCATCTGTAGTGAAGACACTGGAATAGATAATTTTAAGACTTATTCCAGCTATTAAATTCTTTTTTTTTACCTGCCCAAGGGGTATATGACCAGCTGGTTTTTCTGGTTTTGTTTTTGGGGTGTGTGTGTGTGTGTGTGTGTGTGTGTGTGTCTGCCTGCCTGTGTCTGTGTGTGTGCCTGTGTGTGTGTGTCTGTGTCTGTGTGTGTGCCCGTGTGTGTGTCCGTGTGTGTGTGTCTGTGTATGTGTCCCCATGCATGCGTATGTGTTGATCATCTGCCTCCGGAATATCCCCTTTTTGTATGTGTGTGCCTGTGTGTCTGTGTGTGTATGTCTATATGTGCTTCTCTGTGTGTGTGTCTGTGCCTGTGTGTCTGTGTGTGTTTGTATCTGTATGTGTTTCTGTGTGTATGTGTGTGTGCTTCTATGTACCTCTGTGTGTGTGTCTGTGTGTCTCTGTGTGTCTGTGTCTGTGCATGTGTCTATGGGTATGTGTGTGTCTGTGTTGTGTTTGTATGTGCCTGTGTGTGTGTGTCTGTATCTGTGTCTGTGTGTCCGTATGTGTGTGTGTGTGTGTGTGTGTGTGTCTATGTGTGCCTATATGTGTCTGTGTGTATCTTTGTATCTGTGTTGTTTCTATGTGTGTGTTTCTGAGTGTGTGTCTCTGTGTGTGCCTATGTGTGTCTGTGTGTGTCTGTGTGTCTGTGTTGTGTCTGTGTATATGTGCCTTTGTGTGTGTGTCTGTGTGTCTATGTGTGTGTGTCTGTGTGTGTATGTGTCTTTGTGTTTGATCATCTACCTCCAGAATATCCCCTCATCAGAGTGTCAGTTCCAGAAGAGGAGTGTGTCTTTCTTGCCTCTCCTTCATCCTGTACCTGGAATAATACCTTGCAAAAAGCAATCCCTCAAATTCCGAATCCAAGATACCATCAGTTAAAAGGCATCAATATTTTATTACAACTAAGAAAGAAAAATGCTTCTAATGAATTTTAAAATACCACAGACTGAAGGATACTTTGCAGTGTCAGTTACAGGAAAAGGGGGCGGGGAACGAACGCATCTTAGAATCGGTAAGATAGTTTTCATGTACTCCTGTTCTTACAGTCTCCCATGCACATTTGATATGTGCTTTAAAATATATATATCTCTAATTCTTAACAGGTCTGCTTACCTCCCTTGTGAGTTCACACAGAAATTATTTCACTTTTTTTTTTTTTAACAATAAAGGTCCTTCAGGCCCTGTGTTATGAGAGTGTGGGTTCCTGTTGGCCTTGTCCTGAGGCCCGTGGGTTTCTTCTGATCCTGGCCAGCTTTTAGGCAAAGTCCTTATTACCTGGGAGCTCCTGCAGAAAGGGGTCCATGGGAACCCAAATCGCACACCAGTATGTGGCTCATTTTCCAATGGGTGACCTTTTATCTATCAACAGGCTTGGGCGGATACCAGAGTCCTCAGACTTTTGTGCCTCCTTTCACAGCCTGGGCCCTGCTCCTGTGCGGTCACTCCCAGCTCCTCTCCTAGCAGGAACTCAGGAATGACTTCAGAGTCTTTTAAACCTAAGCCAGATTTGACAGATGGTTTATAAGAGCAACACCATCCTTCCAAGCTCTTTCTTGTTTATATCGCACCACTCTGGGCCACAAGTCATTATGCCCATAAAATTCAAGTGGATCTCTTAGTCTTTTTTTTTAGAATTGTCAAATGTATTTTCCTTTTCTTGGCTCTTCTTTTTGTTTCCTCTGGGTCTCATGGAAGATCAAATATCCTCTTATGAGTCACAGATATCTCTGAGGTGTTTGACACTTTCTTTTTTAGGATTAGTGTACTGGGATGGAAGTAATCATTCATTTAAGATAAATATATTAAGCATTAGGCATGTTCTCATTTTCTTTTAGCTTCCTTTTCTTCTAAAAGTGCTGATGTTCACCCAAGATTGTGGAGGAGGTCTGACTGCTTGGTGACAGTTTGGCTTCATGGATGTTTGTTTTGTCTTTCCTGCAGCTGACCAAGAGGAAGAAGCTCACCCCGAGTACAAATTTGGAAATGAACTGTCTGCTGACGATTTGGGTCACAAGGAAGCTGTTGCAAACAGTGTCAAGAAGGTCAGAGTCTTGGAGTCCCCCTTATTTCATGACTCTCAAGAGGCAGCACCTGTTAGTTATGAAATGATAGAAATGTAACCACCACCAGAGAATAACATAGAGTATAACCCCCACCTTCTAAATTGGGTGACCAGATTAATATTTGAACTTGTGGCACACACAATATTAAATTGGGAATGACGATTAAATTACTCATTAATTATGCACTGTGTGACCCCCTACCCATTTGGCCCGTGTCCTTTAAATAATATCATTTATTGCATTATTCTAGGTGAATAGGGAGGCGGCAGCAGCATTCCAGTGACAAAGGTTAGCCTGTTAAAATTATAAAATGACCCTGATCCTCCTAAGCAAACCCTGGTTAGAAAACCCATCCTACCAGTTAGTTAGACAGTTCATCTCCCTCTAATGGAGAAGAAGCATACAAATATTTCCATCCATCCGACCATTCAATGAAGAAAAATACTTACTGTCTGCCTGCTGTGGACCAGGAATAGTCTAGGCCAGGCCAACCCAGAAGGGTCCAAACACACTTGGTTTCTGCCCTCATGGAGCCTACAATCTGATGGGAACTTATGGGGAAGGAGTGGGACACAGACAACAAACAGATACACAATCAGTTGTTTATATCACACCACTCTGGGCCACAAATCATTATGCCCATAAAATTGCCATTTGTGGTAAGTGTGGCTAAGACTCTAATGAGCACTGAAGTGGAGAATAATGAGGTGGAGGAAATAAGGAAACCAGAACCCAAGGAGTGACAAGGAAGCAGCCACACCCAGAAAAAGAAAAATCCTGTTGCCCCCAGAGACCACAGCAGGGAGCAGGGCGGGTGCAGCGAGGGGTGGAGCGGGACAGGACGAGGTGGGACGGGCAGGTGGGAACTAGGGGATTCAGGATCTGGGCGTCCACCAGGAGAGACTCGTATGTTCATTTAAGAGAAATGTGAAGCCATTGCAAAGGCGTAAAGAAGGGGAAAATGTAGCCTGATGGGAGTTTTTAAACATCACTGTGGTTACAGTGCAGGGACGAGATTAGGAGGAAGCAAGGATGGACGCAGGAAGAGCAGTTAGACAAGGCTGGCACACCACGCCAGACTCCTGAGGGTCAAACTGGACAGTAGGAGTCGGGATCTATTGGGGAAGCAAAAGTGATTCAAGTGGCTGTGGGAATGAACGTGGGGAAGTGAGGGAAAGAGAGGAAGAAAAATGACCCTCTAGGGTTTGTGCTTGAGGAGCGGGGTGGACAGCAGAGAAGCCTGGAGGAGAATGAACTCAGCAGTTTCAGGTGGTGCAGGGGGTACTTATGGGGTGCTGCCACCTCAGTGTTTGTATTGCACTGACGTCAGACTCTGGGGTTGTTGCCGACCTGGGTAACCTTGGGTAAGTTACTTAACCTCTGGGTGCCTTGGTTTCGTCACCTGCAAAATGAAGATGATGACTGGTCCATTATGAAGAGTGAATGGGTCTAGTGTATGTAAAGAGCTTGGAACGGTGCCTGGCACACGGTAACTCCTATAAAGGTATTCGTTGTCAGTATCGTCATTACCACTGGCATCATTACCACCTGTATCTGGAACTGTAAGAGAGGCTGGGCTAGAGAGACACATTGGGAGTTCAGAAGATAATATTGGAAACCTCGGAAATAAATGAGATGATCCATGGGAAAAGACAGAAAAGTAGGCCCAGGGAGAGCCCTATTTAAAGGTAGACTCACAAGAGAGGGACCAAAATAGAAGAGCAAGGTATGGCCAGAGAAATGGGAGGGAGAGCAGATAGTGAGACCAAGGAAGTCAAGAGAACAGTGTTAGAAAAAGACGGAGTGGTTGATTTTGAACCCAGCTTTATTGAAACATAATTGACATATGATATTGTGTAAGTTTAAGTTATACAGTGTGATGATTTGATACATGTATATATTGCAAAATAATTACCACAGTAAGGTTAATTAGCACATCCATCACCTCACTTAATTACCTGTGTGTGTGTGTGTGTCTGTGTGTGTGGAGAACATTTAAGATCTGTTTTTGTAGCACCTTTCAAATATACAATACAGTCCCGGTAATTCTAACCCCCGTGCTGTACATTAGGTCCTCCGAATTTATTCCTCTTATAAGTAGAAGTGTTCATCCCTTGACCATCATCTCCCCCCTTGCCGCATTCCCTAGCACCTGGCAAAGTGGTTGATTTTTGAGGTTTCTATTGAATGATTGCATAAGAAGACGAGAGTATCCATTGGATTGGTGGCATGGAGGTCATCGGAGACCTTGAAAAGAGCCATTTCGATGGAGTGGTGGAGGCCACTGGAACAGACAGATGTGAATGAGTGGAAACTGTATTTGTGAGCAGTTCTGCCTTAAAGAGCACAAAATGGGCTGATGGCTACAGGAGTCCCATTTTCAGGATGAATGAATCTGGAGTGTGTTTGCAAACTGGAGAAAGAGAGAGATTAGTTTTGCAGGAGACAGAGGGGTTAACTGTGCACCCCTTGAGAAGGTGAGAGTAGAAGGGGTCATGGTGATGTGAAAGTGTGGTCTTTGTGGGGGCAGGGATACTTAATTATTAAATGTTGAGGATGCAGGTTTACAGTTGGTAGTAGGAAAATGGGAGCATGTCTGTCTGATAAGCAAAGCCATAGGAGTACTTCTATGACACCCTACCTTTTCTAATACAGAGAATTACACCTTCTTCCAGACTATTGGGGAACTGTAATACGCTGCTTACTTTTATGATGCATTACTACATAAAGCCTTTATCAATACCCAGCATGAGTGCTGAATTGCTGAAGAGTGACCATTTTTGCTGCTGTCCTTTACGTATCAGGGCAGGTGGCCACATCAACTATTTCCCAAGCCCCTGGCTAAATCACTAATTTAATCACTATTAGGAAGGATCTTAGTAGGTGAAAACTGTCAGCAAAAGAGGGAGATAGCATTAAAATTAGTTTTGCTATTACGTGAGACAATTCGGCTATCGTACCTTTTCAGTACTCACTTCTGTCCATGGCGTTATGTCATCAATTAATTCCCATCTTAAATAAATAGAATAACAAGTTATATAAATATATGCATAGGTATGGCTGATAAGTTTGCAATTTTGCCCTTTAGTGAAGTAAACAAATTCTGTTTCTAATGTAGGCTTCTGATGACCTTGAACATGAAAACAACAAAAAGGTAATAAAATAATTTCCTGGTCTGTTTTGTTTTCATTATAAGACATCATAGGTGGCCCTCTAATATTGAACATTTTGTACTGAGCGTTTTCCCTAGTTTGTCTTCCCCTCGCCTCATGGAATGTCAGGCTTATTGTTTATGGGTATAATATTTACATGCTTCATGCATCTAGTTATAAGAATCTTCAAGAGAAGGAATCAGTGACAAAATGATGAAATCCCAATAAAAATCACAAAACTATGGTAGATTAATGTGATAATTTTCCTAAAAATAATTTTAGTGCAGTTAGGCATTTTCTTAGCTAGATCTGGAGATTTTATAGGAGTACATAACCATCAACACATTGAATTTGAAAATACAAATGACCTAATAGGTCAGCCGATCCATACTGTAGTGAAATAGAAAGGCAATCTTGTTTCCAACTACTTTGGCATGCTAAGAGATCATTAGTTAATTTCACATTGTACACATTCTAGGAGTTTATTTGACATTATTAGATATTGACTTTATTGTAAGGAAAGTTACATTTTTAGTTTCTTTTATCCCCTTCAAAGTTCTTCATGATATCCAAGTGGTCTTATTTAGTAAATGTACATGTATTACAGTAGTGGCAGTCACAGGAAGGCACTTGCCTTGTAATTTGATTTCCACACCTTAGTGCTTCAGAAAATACAATCTTGATATCTAGAGGTTCCTATCTTATTTGAAATAAGACCCTATCTTCTTATGGTTTAAATATTAAGTTTGGAATGATTATGGATGGGCCTGTTTGTAATATTTGTGAAAATTCTCATCTAGTAGAATTGCTTAAGGTACTGCTTGGAGTCAACAAAGGGACAGATTGACCTTTGGTCACTTCTGTTTAACTAAGTAGCTGTTGACTTAAGTTATTTTGATCCTTATAGCCTCAGTCTTCTCATGTGGTCAATGGGTAGAACTCTAATTCTTACTGTATATGTTACTGACAGTAATGAAGTTGTGCATGTACAAATTCAGCCCAGTGCCCAACATATGATACTGGTGTTACTTGTTATCATTAAACACACAAGAAAAGAAGCAGACATGGTCTCTACCCTTATTTAGGGGGTCAGGACATACAAAAAAGTAATTTTAAAAAGCTCCAGTAAGTTACATTATTTGATATTTATGTTATGCTTTTAGTGGTGAAATCATTTTGATAATTTAGACTGTCAAGTCAAATAAGACAAACAAATGATCTGACCATTTTTTTTAACTAAAGAATTAACTCATATGACTAAGCAGTTCATCTACCTATAACAATCTATCTATACAGGAAATTTAGCTTTTCAAAGTTCTTAACAAAATGTTGCTCACTTTTGAAGGCATTATTTTTGTTGTGGTTGATTTTGTTCTAGTTTACCAAGAAATAAGCGAAAATAAATTTTTTCTTCATGTAAAATAATGGAATTTCAATTTCAATAGGACAATTTTAACATCTTATATGGTGGGTTATGAGACAATTTTAAGAATAAGTTTTTTTTTAAATACCATAAGTTCTAGAGCAATGTTAAGCAAAGTATAGTCCCCAGACCCGCTACTTGGAAGCTAGTTAGAAATGCACATTCTTGGGCCTCACACCAGATTCGTTTCATCAGAAACTCTGAGGGCAGGGCCCAAGAACTTGGTTTGAATAAACCCTCCAGGTGATTCTGATGAACACTGAAGTTGGAGAGTAACTTTTTTACTTTATGCCTCTATTTGTGAAAATAAGAATAATTCTTGACACACACACACACACACACACACATTTCATAGAATTCCTCTATATCATTTCTTGAATATTTTAAAGTCATTTGAAAATTTAAAAAAGTTTACTAAAAATGTAAGATAAGTTTAACATTTTATTCCCTCCTTTTGGCTTATTTGGAGCTACAATGGACATTAACCTTTAAAATTAACCTTGAGCATAATCAGGGATGCAAAGGGTCTTCATCTTTTGATTTGTATGTGTGTAAATTACCTTTAGTAGTGAAGTCTATAGCATATGTCTGTGAAGTCATCGATGCCCACATCCCCTTTGCTGTGTTTGCAGGGCCTGGTTACTGTAGAAGATGAGCAGGCGTGGATGGCATCTTATAAATATGTAGGTGCTACCACTAATATCCATCCATATTTGTCCACAATGATCAACTATGCACAGCCTGTAAAGTTTCAAGGTTTCCATGTGGCTGAAGGTAACACCAAAGGTTAAATGCTATTGCCTTTTTGTCTGCTTTTCTGTTATTATGCTGATGAGCTGTGAACTGGCTTGCTGCCATTTTCTGGGCATGAGGACTATTCCACGTCACTTTATTTTTGTTTCACAGACCACGTACCTGTCTTTGGCATGTGTAGCATTTATGATGTCATTCCCTATATCATCCACAGGGTGGCTCTGATAGACTGGATTTGTTAATACATGAAGAGACTAGCCTTTTGCATTAAATATATTTCAGAAGACCTCTTTTCATCAAAAGCTGGTCTCCAAAACTATAGAAAGTATTTTCTAACTTTTCATAACTATTTCTGGGCTAAAGAAGCCATCATTGTTATCACTGTCATCGTCGTCACCATCATCATCATCAAGTATACGTATTTCAAGGGTGGCTGTGTGTGGCAATCGTGTACACATAATTTGCTTAATGACTTTAAATTTAATTCATCACACTTTTTTTTAAGTCAGTTGTCTCTATCCACAGGACATTAATGAAAGTAGGAGCTGTTGATATGATAATAGAACATCTGCCTGCAAGGCCTCATGATTCAGGGTGTAATTATATTTATTGCTTGTCTTTCTGTAAGGGTTTGGTGTCAGAGTTTCTGAGTGCACCTTTGCTTTTCTTTGCAGAACGCAATATTCATTATAACATGTCTTCTTTTAATGAGTCAGTCGGTCTAGGCTACTTGAAGACACACGCGATTGAATTTGTGAAGTATCCTTCTGGAATAAATGGAATGAGTGTCTGGTGCCCTTTGGGTGTGACTGGAATCTCTAAAATGGATAAATGGCTAATACATAATTGTGGTTTTAGAGCTGATACAGTAACATGTATGAAAGACCACAGTGGCTGTGAAAATCTGCCCAAATGTGAATTGTTTTCGTAATCCACACAGTGAACTGGTTTTTCTCTGAAGCACCATTTATAAATGTGAAATTCACTCTCTGTTGTCTACATGGTTGCCATTGTTGGTCTAGATGTTGTTTATCACTGCCGAAATACTCTTTTCGCCATTCTCCTTAATAAGTTACACAGTTATAACAAACGGCAAATGAGTCGTATTTACCCCAAGGGCGGCCGAGTCGATTCCAGTAATTACATGCCTCAGATTTTCTGGAACGCTGGCTGCCAGATGGTTTCACTGAACTATCAAACCCCAGGTAAGAGCTGATGCCCAGTGACCTCGAATTCCGTGAGAACGCTTTGACAGGATGGTGCCAACCATCGCCAGCAGTGGGCTGTGGGCATTTTTTAAATGAAACAAACATATGGCAAAACAATGTGTTGTTGGATGTATGTAATGGTGAGAAATTAAAAACTCAAAATAGAGGAATAATGTAATGATAGACGACAATGTATTTTGATAAAAACTGGTTTGCCTTTTGTAAATGCCGTGACTGCTTGGCTAAATATTTTCCCCTATTCCAGAGTACTTCTAATTGGTTTTCCTTTTGAATATAACTTACCTTCATTTCTAGAAACAGAATTAAATGAGAAGAATTTGAGTATCTTTGTACAGTAACTATGACTCATTTTTACTGTGGAAAGTACCCTTCCCACTGCTAACACTCAGCAGGTATCCGTGACACAGTGGTACCTCACCATAAATTTGCAGAATACTATGGGGTAGACCCTGCTAAAATGGTATACATACCATCTGAGTTACAGATTCTTAGAGTTACTTGTCTATAACTTGGTTCTTCAAAGTGTACTCAAAGGCAGGTTTCCAATATTTAATTCCCTACCTCCTAGAGGGAGAGGAATAAATTTTTATAAATGCACAAACAAATTTTAATAAGTTTTGAGCTGTGCTTAAGAGGCTAGGATCACAACTTTGATCAGAGATAGAAACATAATGGGTTCTGGGTGCTTCCCTAAAACAGGTGAGAAATATGCCACAAAACATAATGACTTTCTTGGTTAATTCCATAGCGTGGTCCTCAACACTGATAAAACAAAACAAAATAAAACAGCGCTTTCTTGTTCAGTTCTTTGATCTATGAAGGTACCTCCCATGTTTCCCAATTTGGAGGCATTTTCTGTTTCTAGACCATCTGCCATATTTTGAGAATCTCTCTACCTTGGTCCCTATTCTCTGGATTGATTGACAGCTCCTTTGACTTTCATCCTTTGGACATGAATGTGAACTAACTGTGTTTCCCACCCCTTGGTTGGGTCTCTTGAGTGGCCACAAGTTGGAGCCAAATTTATACACAGTGTCCCCATCAGTCCTTTCTGTACTAAACTGTGACCGAGCGCCAGTACAATCCTGGAATGTTCCTGGCAGAGATATAATAAAACAAAAAGCCCTGCTGATTTCACTTAACAAGGGGTCAAGTTGTATTCTCAGTTGTCAGTGAGTCCATTGCATGGATTAGATGATACTAAAGCATTTCCTTCAATAGGTTGGTTTAGGTTATTTTATTTTGTAATGTTAGGTTTAACCACCACACATTTAAGAAGGAAAATATCCATCAGCTGACCTATTTCTTTTGCTGATGAAAAGAAAGAATCAAGGTTGTATCTGCTTACAAGAGAGAAATCCTAAGCCGTGCCCTGCCAGTGTAAACCCACGAGATGAATTCTCCTTAAATCACTGATCTTTACATGATACTTACCCAGTTGACTTTTATTTTTATTTTTAATGGAGTTTGATATTCACATTTAATCAGGGTAAGTCCAGCATACCCTTCCTCTGGGATCATAAGGAGCATCCTCTCCAACTATATCAGTACTCTCAACACTAATTGAACAATCATATGAGTCATATATTGAATCCAGATATTAAAGCAATGCTAGCATGATCTTTATGAAAATGCATTTTATGTTTAATTTAAATTAAACGCGAGCTCATTTCAACATAGAAAAGAGAGTTAATGTGCCTTAAACAGACCTGGTGGTATTAAATAAAAAAAGGACCTTTCAGCCTAGGGTCAGTATCTGATTTCCATTGTTTAAAATCACCCCGTTAGGGTCTTCTTTGTCCAGGGAGATGAAATGCTAAATTATTTTTGTCTCTTGACAGATTTAGCGATGCAATTGAATCAGGGAAAATTCGAGTATAATGGATCGTGCGGGTGAGTAATGTGATTTAAGCTGTTGTTACTATGTTCCAGCACTCCATACTATAGCTATAATGAAACCGTGTCATTTTTAATTAGACACTGCTGAATATAAGCAGGGTTTGAGGGATAGGATAAAAGCAAATGCAATCCCAGGATAGATTGTGTTTGCAAATGTACATTCTTCAGCTACCCCAGTTTTACAGATTTTTTTTTTTAATTTGAACCACCAGTTAAGCAGTTTATCCTACACACTTTGGAGTTTAACATTCTCATTTTATAATGGAAGCTTCTGTGGTTAGGACAGATCATGATCCCTGTTCTTTGGACATTAACTGGACATTAAATGTGTATGTATTACCTAGGACAAATAGAGGATGAAATTGATATAACTTATAATGAAATGGTGGGTGGCAAGTTGAAGTTAATTCAGCTGGGAAGAAAGCTTTGTTCATGCTTGATTCTTTTGCATGTCTTGTCAATAGCACTCATCAAAAAATAATGCTGTGAATGTTGTTCAAGTTTACTTAAGTAGCACTCTGAAATCTGTGAACCAACTAGTGAAATAGGAAATGTGAATTCCACTGAAATGCTGACGGGTTAAATGAAAATAGAAAGCTAAAATTCTATAGAGATGAAAAGAAGGTGTGGCCATTTTTACTCCATGCACCTGTCCCCACGCAGTGCTGTAGGTAAATAAGCCCAAACCACCACCCGGGGGCCTCTAAATTAGTCCCGTGGAGCCCCATTCCCATCCCATAATGCTTCTGTCAGGAAGCTGTTGGCCTCCCTATTGTATGTCTAATTTTCATCACTAAAAATAGCCAGTCAAGGTAAAGCTTTTCAGTAGTTGTGAGTTCCAGTGTACACCCCCACCTCTTCCTGTCTGCCTCGTGGTTCTCTGCCAGTCACACAGCTGACGGACCAAGTACCCGGGTCACTGACCTCACACATAGCTGAAGCATACACAACATTTGTTTTGCTGCTGTGTATTTTGAAAGAAATAAAAAAGTGTACGCCTTCAACTAATACAACATTATATGTCAAGTATATCTCAATAAAACTGGGGAGAATGAAATTAAAATTACCTAGTTCCAAAAACAATTGAATACAAAATTGGAAGGGGTTTGTTTGTTTGGTTGGTTTTTGTGTTTAAAAGGTGAAACTGAAAGCTACAAGGAAAAGGAATCTATAGTGAGTGGGGGAGAGGGCTCCTTTGTTTGGCCACATCACTGGTATTGTTACTGGAAAATGGGGTGTCCTCATTGGCTCAGTGTCCAGGTCCTTGGTATCTCAGCAAAGAACTGAACAACACACACACCAAAGTATTGAAGTGAAACATAGAGCTAGTTTATTGAACAGAAAGTAACACTCCTAAGAGGTAGGAGTGAGCTAGAACAGGAAAATGGCTCAAGAGCCAATTGGGAGGTACTTAAAGCCGTTTTGTTATGGAATGTGGAATGTTCTTAACAGAAGACTGTGTATGTAAATGGATGGTTGGACCCCCCCCAGTGATAGGCTGAGGGGTCAAGGCCTGGTGGACAGCTACGGTGGGGAATAAAAGCCCCATGCTTGAATTTGAAGCCTGGGTTTGAGTTCCAGCTCCTCTGTGTGCTGGCTTCATGGCCCTGGGCAGGTGTGTTAGACTTGAACCTCAATTTTCTGCTTGATGAAGACAATAATGCCTACCACACAGAGTTTGTTGTGACAGCTCAGTAAGGATGAACATGAATGTATATGAAAGTACTTCATGAGCTGCAAATTTTCACACAAAAAGGAGGTTTCAAAAAAACATCCTTAAAGTAGATCCCACAATAAATAAACACTCATGATCAAACTGGGCCTTTAAGATCTGGGAGGCAGCCACAGCCCTCATGATTCATATCAGACACACCAGGCCTGGGCTCCCTCCTTAGACCCTTCCCCGTGGACCAGTAAAGCTTTCCATTCTTGCCTCAGCTGTCTGACAGCTGGTACTGACACAGGGAGGGGAATTGCTTCCAAATACAAAAGGTTCCCACGGGGGTTGTGTGCATTGAGTGTGTTTCTTTTCAGGAGTCCCCTTTCACGAGTTTCTGTTGGGCCACACTTCGCATGCTCAGTGTCCTGCTTTCCACACCACTGTTTATTTTAAAAGATGTTGATAAAGCAAGGACAGTGCTACTTTAGCCTGAATTCTACGCTGATGTGTTTGAGGCAACGTGACCAAAAGCCCAAGTCCTACCAGAGACACTAAAAAGTGATTATTCCATGGGGCAGCCCAAGTGTAAGAGCATTGACAATGGTGTTCAGTCTTGTGGGAACTCCAGCTTTGTTTCTTTTGTTGTTGTTGTTGTTCAAGATTTTCTAACTATTCTGGACTCTTGAGCTTTTTATGAATTTAAGGATCAGCTTGTCGATTTCTATGAAGAACCCAGCTGGGATTTTGATAGGGATTGCATTGTATCTGTCTATCAATTTAGGGAATAGTGTTATCTTAACAATATAAAGTCTTCTGATCCGTGAATGCAAGGTATCTTTGCACTTATTTAGATCTTCTTTCATTTCATTCAATAATATTTTTTACTTTTCCAAGTATGTGCACTTGCCCTTGTTAAATTTATTCCTTGTATTTTATCCTTTTAGGAGCTATTATAAATGGGATTTTCTAAATTTCATTTTTGGTTAGTCTACTGCTGGTGTATAGAAATACAATTGATTTTTGTGTGTTGATTTTGTGTCCTGCAACCTTGCTGAACTCATTTACTAGTCCTGATAGTTTTTAGTAGATTCCTTTAGTGGATTCTGTACACAAGATCTTGTCATCTTGATATCAATCTGGATATCTTTAAATTTTATTACTTAATTACTCTGGTTAGAAATAGAGAAATAATAACATCTTTATTTTCACCTCCCTCTAATAGAAATTTCACATTCCCTTTGATTATTAACATCGACAACAACCCACAGTTTATAAGAGTAGTATCTGTGGCTCTGCTACTAGTATAAATCACAGATATTTTTATATCTCATTACTATTATTATAGAGCTCTCAAAAAAATTTTCATGCATAGCAGTACTTTGAGACTATGGTAGTTATCAAACTTTCCATTAGATCTCATAATTTAATGCATTAATGAAAGTACTAAGAAGCAGAAGATCACATATTTTCTGTATTTTGAAAGCTATAGGTCCTATGATTGGTTTTTCATTGTTATTCTTTATATTTTATTTTATGCATGTAAGAGCAAGTATCTCAAGAGGTCCGTGACATAAACAAGTTCAAGAGAAGATCATAGTATCACAAAGTCCTAGATGTCACTGAACTTGGAATCTAGAGAACATTCCTTCTTCCTTGCTTCTCTTTAGGATTATCCATAGGACAAGGATCTTCTCTTCCATCCTTAGGAACCTCTGCCTAAAAGCCTGGCTCCTGAGTTGGAGATGGGGAGAAGGAAATATTTCATGTCCTAAAGTGTTAGTGTTTTAGTCTCTGTACAATCAGCGAATGAAATAAACTCATGTGCTCTTGTCCTACCAGGTACCTTCTCAAACCAGATTTCATGAGACGGCCTGATCGAACATTTGATCCCTTCTCTGAAACCCCTGTTGATGGGGTTATTGCAGCCACATGCTCAGTGCAGGTAAAACCCTTGCTCTTTACAGAATAGTATAAATGTGTGTGCAGATGGTCCTGGAAATGTCTTGAAAATGTTTAATGTCAACACACAAGAGTTATGTGCTGCTCTCAGCTCTGACTTAAAATCCCCTCTTTTTTCTTAAGAGATACATTTTTTTCTCTAGTAAAATTATTAGCTACTTTTAGTGAAAGACTCCAGATCAGAAAAGTTCCTAGTAGAGAATGTAAGCAACAGGAATTCTCATTCATTGCTGGAGGGAATGCAGAATGGTACAGCCTCATTGGAAAACAGTTTGGGGGTTTCTAAAAAACTAAACATACTCACCATATAATCCAGCAATCACACTCCTTGATATTTACCCAAATAAATTGAAAACTTATGTCCACATAAAAGCCTACACTGGGATGTTTGTAGCAGCTGTATTGCCAAAATTTGGAAGCAACCAAGATATCCTTCAGCAGGTGAATGGGTAAACTGTGGTACATCCAGACAATGCAGACAATGGAATAGTATTCAGTGCTTTTAAAAAAAAAAGCTATTGAAGAATGAAAACACATGGAGAAAATAAATGCACACTGCTAAGTGTAAGAAGTTTACGAATCTGAAAAGGCTACCTACTATACGATTCCAACTCTATGACATCCTGAAAAAGGCAAAACTGAAGACAATAAAAAGATTGTGGTTGCCAGGTGTCGAGGGAGAGGGAATGAAATAGGTGGAGCACAGTGACACTATTCTGTATGATACTGTACTAGTGAATATGGGTCATTTTACATTAGTCCAGATCTATAGAATGTACAACATGAAGAGTGAGGTCTGATATAAACTATAGACTTTAGGTGATAATGATGTATTAATGTAGGCTTATTGATTGCAACAAATGGACCACCCTGGGGTGACATATCTATAGTGCACGATGTTTTATGTGTGTGGTGACGGGTTATATAGAAACTCTGAACTTTCTTCTCAGTTTTGCCATGAGCATAAAAGTGCTCTAAACAGTAAAGTTTGTTAATGAAAAAAATATCTCCTACATGACTCCATTTATACAAAATGTTAGAAAATGCAAACCAATATATAGTGACAAAAGGTAATCAGTGGTTTCCTCTAGATAGAGCTGGAGAGGGAGCAGGACAAAGTGGGCACAGAGAAACTAGGAGGTGATGCAAATGTTTGTTGTCTTGATTGTGGTGATAGTTTCCCAGATGGGCTCATATGTCAAAACTAATCTTACACATTTTAAATTATGTACAGTTTATTGTACGTCAGTTATACCTCAAAATAAGCTGTCTCAAATTATTAGTTGTTAGATCACATTTTAAAAATCTAATATATGTCTCTAGTCATTTGGAAAGTAAATAAAAAATAGCTTCCCACAGCTGACCAGTGTCAATATCAGTAAAAAATAACAGACAAAATTTTAGTATTACTTTTCTTTCTGTGTGTGTCTTTTTAAGACTTTTAAAAGAGTTCAGTAAAAGGATGGCGGAATTTCAGAGCTGTGACGTTAATCTTAGGGCCTGTTTGAACCTATCCCTTCACTTCGTAGGTGTGGGCTGTCAGGTGGAATGAAGATTCTTGAACACTCTTTGTATTTTATGATTCATGTGTATTTTCCTCTTTTTCTGGACAGTTTTCAAAGGTAGAAATTCTGCCTAGAATAGTTTTTTGCATATAGTAGTTGACCAATAATGTTTTAGTTTAATAAGTAATGAATATATCATTTATGTAGCTGGTTAAAATTTCTAAAGACAAGCAGAGAATTTATTTCCTGATTATTCTTTGGTACTGGTGATTACACAGACTTTACTTCTTTCTGGGCCTATTTCTGTCTTGCTTCAGGTTATTTCAGGTCAGTTCCTATCAGATAAGAAAATTGGCACATACGTGGAAGTGGATATGTACGGGCTGCCCACTGACACAATTCGTAAGGAATTCCGAACTCGCATGGTGATGAACAACGGACTCAATCCAGTTTACAATGAGGAATCATTCGTGTTTCGGAAGGTAGGACATTGTCAATGTGTCAGACTAACTGCTAATGTGGGAGCCACATCTTAGTGCATAGACATGACATGATATAAGGGACAGTCCCAAATGTCTTCTTTTTTCCTTCTGTGGCTGTCATGCAGTGTTGTTTCTTTTTGTCCCTGCCCTTCTTTTGGTGTACTTCTCCTCCTTGGAGGAGCCTACCTCCTATGTGGCGGTGCCCAAGCTCCAGGTATGCAGTCTTCTTAGGACTCAGTCTCCCTGGTGAGCACCATCACACACTGAGGCTGGTAACTTACACTGTACCTTTAGCCAAAAGGGCAGGTAGGATGTTGCAGCCATAATTAAGGCCAACAAATATCTTCAGATGGGTCAGTTGGTTTTGTCCTATGCCTCCAGAAAATGTCGTACCTGTTGCAACCTCAGGTTCCGTGCTTCATGTGCTGTTTTTGCTTGTGTGCATGTGTATGTGCGTGCGTGTGCATGCGTGTGTGTGTGTGTGTGTGTGTGTGTGTGTGTGTTTTAGTGCTTGGGGCTTTTTTCCCCCAATACTATAACTTGATCCTGAGAACAGTCACTGTTATTCTCTCTAACGATTCAGTTTTTAATCTTATAACTATTTTTTATGCTGTTTCTCTTTTGTCAATTAAAGATATATTGAAAAGTCCATTCATTGGCAGTGCTATCACCAAGAATGTTTTTTTTCCTCTCTCTTTTCCTATATCTTGACCAGAATGGTTTCTTGCTTCTTTAGCATTAGGTATTCCAGCTTTTTCTGCTCCACGTCTGCATCATGCAACACAGATAATTGGCTTCCTGTCTTAACAATATAGGAATTATCCACCTCAGAATAGACTAACTGGTTTACAGAAACCACTTTAGGGGAGATCATGTAGGGACAATGCAACAGGTCGTTTTGAAATTTAATTTCACTGTATGATGTGAATACCATTATCAGGCAAAGCCCCCACTGTTACCGTCTCTACTGCTATCCGGTTGTGGTGTAAATTACAAACACAGCTGTGATTTTTCTTTTTCCTTCCCTTGTTTTCCCAGTTTATTATAGCAGGTCTGTTTTCAGTTTGGCCAGTGTTCTTTGACATAGTGAATAATACTCATACACATGTCTAGAAATTCAGAAAGTTGACTGAAGAGATTGTTTGTTTATATGAGAAAATATCAAACTTGGTGTTTATATGTTGCATTACTGGTCCCAGAAACAAATGCCAGGTCTGGATCCTTCACTATTCTTCAGAAATTAAATTGCCTATCATCGTTATCAAGCGCTTTAACCCTTTCAGTGTGTTAATTGACTTCAAGTCTTTTATTTTTATAATTGTGGCAAAAAGCCACAAAAAATAAGTTGATATTTTGACTATTTTATGCATTTTGAGCTGCTTTGTATATAAATGACATTATTTTTATTTTAATTTTTGTTATATGTTAATAAGTTTACCATTACCATAGTAGAAAAAGTACTCAAACATACTAAGTGGCATCAATTACATTTAAGTATAGATAAATTAGAATCTAATGGCATTGATGACATAAAAAATTTATTATAAAATGTTACACGAAATGGCACACAAAACATCTTGGTTGTTGATAGTGCAAGCCACAAAAAAAACATATTTTAAAATCTTGTAAATGGAGAAAAGAAGAGGTAAAAGTGTTTTTGAGCTCGTGGGAGAAACTCGAACACCACAATCAGAGGATGGAAATAATTTGTTCGGCTGTATCTGAACGTCGTAGCAAAATGGTTAATTTTGTTTTCTTTCTTGCTGTTTTTGTTCTTTGCTTTAATCTCACAAGGTAATAACCTCCATTCACCACATGAAGAACAATAGAGTTGATGAAGGTGGCTGAATTTTAGCTTTCCTCCTTTTTATCTTCTTGAAGTTAGAACTAAATTATAACCTCTAGGCAGAAATAGGCAATCAATCCATAGTCTAGTTTTAGACACAGTACTCCTGTCAGTCAAGTTGTCCTGAGTTGCTCTTAGCTAAAGAAAATGCATTCCTGATTAAAAATATTGGATTTTCTCTTGTCGTGTTGCTATTTTATATCTGGGTAGGTGTTCTGCTGTCTGAGCTCAGGTTTTATGTCCCTTAATTCAGTTTGGGAATGGCAAGAATTAGGTGTCCTGGGTATATGTTAAAGTATCTAGCTCTCCCATCTTACTCTGATGTATTTAAAATATGTTAAATACTAAGGCATACAAGAAAAAAGGAAAACCCAAATTTATCTATAAATTATCTTCAATACAGGAAGTATTTCTTCAGGATACTCTCTTAAAAACAGACAGAGTTAGATGTCAGAAGCTGCCCAGGTAGTAGACAAACCACAGGTTTAGAAGTCAGAAGCCCCAGTTGCCCAGCCCAACTGTTACTACCTTTGAGGTTAGAGAAAGTCACTTTATTTCTCAAGGTCTCCTTTTGCTTGTCCATCATGGATGGGGACTGGAAAAGATAGAAAGGGTTGGACTAGCAATTATTCACATCCAGTTCATCTAAAATTCCCAGTGACATGATTTCCAGGAAACTTGTTCAGT
This sequence comes from Lyroderma lyra, assembly GCA_004026885.1. NCBI lineage: Eukaryota > Metazoa > Chordata > Mammalia > Chiroptera > Megadermatidae > Lyroderma > Lyroderma lyra. The sequence continues at coordinate 65,251 of PVJL010004907.1, forward strand.
TGCCTTTCTCAGTGGCTTGGACATCATATTATATACAGTACACTTTAGGAATGCAAGGTATTGCTCATGGGCATATTTTCACCCAAAGGCACCTTTAAGAGCATTGTGAATATGGTCCAGATTCCTAGAATTGTGGTTCTTGGGAACTGCATTCCACAGTCCAGTGAAAGGTACCATTCTCTGTTCTCAGGTAATCCTCCCCGACCTGGCCGTCTTGAGAATAGCAGTCTATGATGACAACAACAAGCTGATTGGCCAGAGGATTCTCCCACTGGATGGTCTCCAGGCAGGCTACCGACACATTTCCCTTCGAAATGAGGGAAATAAACCATTGTCACTGCCAACAATTTTCTGCAATATTGTCCTCAAAACATATGTGCCTGATGGATTTGGAGGTAGGTTAAACCTTTGGTTATAGAATATGATATATGAAGAGATCCTAAATTGCAAGATTATAAATCATTTTACCAATAGTTAAAACAAAAATCTGTTCCTGCCCGTGCTGCCAACTCTTAGAAGCCTTGAAGAAGTTAAGGATGATTAGCAACCTCAGGTTTCATAATAAAAAATGAAAGTCAAGGCTATATTATCTTTACGGTTCATTCTTATTTTAAAATACTATAGTTTTATGTTGTTCATCAATTTTCACAAATACGTTTGTGAAGGATACACTTACATAATCACTCAAAGGGGGCAAAAGATGTAAGTAATGTGGAACCATAGATATCAACAGGCATCACTAAAAGATTTAAATTGACCTCACCTATCAACATGCCTGAATTGTCTTCCAAATCCACAAGAGAGTTTAATGTCACAAAAAATCCCAGTCATCAGTCACAAAAGACCACCTTTGGTTTTGCAAAGGTAATCTGTGGAAGGAATCAAAAGGTGGGCCAAGTCATGGGATTTTGCTTAAAACTAAACACAATGAACTTTTTATAACTCCCAACTAAGCCCAGAACATTAAAGGAAAACAGAGATCCTCTGTATGCTCAAAGTCTGTTCAACCATAAGGAAACAACATAGCAGTGATGGCATCAAATCAACTAACAGTTCAAATCCTGACTCTCCACTACTAGCCAGGTGACCTGGGGACAGTGACATAACCTCTCAAACCCCTCATTTCCTCAGCTATAAAATGAGGATACTAACGCTACCTCTGTCGTAGCGTTCTTCTGAGGTGCTCATCATTACCTTGCTATACAAGTTTGCCATAGCGACGCTCAAAACTGCGCGTGCACGTGGCTGTGGCTGTGGCTGTAGTACTGCACTGAAACACATGACAATTTGGTTTGAGGAACTGGGGGTTATTTTGTTGTTTGTTTTGAACAATGCACGCTGCTCTGGAGGTAGATTTTCTACAACTAATCTTTAACAACTTGATTGCAGGTTCAAAAAACCATGAGGATTTTTCAGTCACAAAATCCAGAGTAAAGACTCTTGCTTTCCTCCTTCCTCTGTGTTTTTTCATTAGAAAAAAAAAAAAAAAGAAAGCAGCTATCGGAAAAACAAAAGAGACTGGGAGGGGGTGCTGTGGGCTGGGTAAATGGATCGGAAAAGAGACAAGAGTCCAGCAGTGTGCATGTAGGAGCCTGTGGTGGTCACAGGTGAATTAAATCTTGTTCTCCATACTTTTAGAAATAGTCCCATAAAGAAATATGGTGGAAGACTTAAAAGTTTTGCTTTTGCATGGGTTACTTTTCAAATGTAACTAATTCATTCCAGGGGAATGGGCCATTTGAATAGAAAAAGGCGGGGGCAGTAGTTTGTTTGAGCTCCTACTTTGTGTCAAGCACTTTATATAGAGTTCAGACATGTGACGTTGTTCAGAATGGACGTGAACATGTGTAGGTCCATGCTGAAGAAATATCTGTTATTTGTAAAGTAAATTCTCACCAGCATCAATAATTATATAAATATCAATCCAAATTAATTTCTTTAAAAATAGTCCTGTAAGTATCCTTTCCTAAGGTGGTGCTGTAGTCACTTTTTATCAGAAATATTTGAAATTTCTGCACTGTGTTACCACAGAATTGATGGAATTCTGCAGTTAATATGTCGACCTCACATTGGGCATTCAAAGACTTGTTTCAGAATTCTCTGGTCCTCAATATTTTCTATGTGAAGAAGCTGAAGGCCGACGTTACAAGGCTGAGGGGTCTTACCTGAAGATAACAAAATAAGAGCATGAGCACTTCCTTTTCCAAATTTCTGATCTTCTTTACAGCATCTTGATTTATGTTGTAAATACGATATGTTTATATTTCATCTGCTTAAGTAGCCTTCCACATTCAGGTCTGAACAGTTTCGTGCTGAATCAGCATGACAAAAAATCGATTTGAGTTCCTATTCCCAAGAACATTGATTTTTCACTGTTGATTCTATAGAAAAATTTTCAAAATGAAACTGGATCGTCACCTTCCAGCATTTTCTAGGGAAAAAAAGGAAAGTTGTTGATACACACCATCAGATTTTTATTTGGCTCAAAAAGGATAATATGGATTCATTCATTCATTCATTCCACAAATGTGTTTAGCAGATTTTGTGCTGCAAATGGCAAAGCAGCTAATATAGACACAGATTCTGACAGCACCAAGAATAAAAGAACGGTCATAAATTCACTGCCCAGGGGAAAAAACAATTAACATACTGGTTTTTTTACTTCCAATCTCATTTCTTCTATTTTATTTTTAATTAAATTGATTTTTACTATACATTTGGACTCATTACTTCAGAGAGATCATCTGTTTTTCACTTAATAGAGAATACTTTCCTATGTCATGAAATATTTTTATTTGCTGCATGGGATTCCAATTTATGTACACCTAATTTATTGATAAACATTGATGCCATTTTAGTTTTCTTTCCCTTTTTTTTTTTTGCATCTAAGAACCCTAAATGTAAAGCTTGGAAATATTCATGATCGTTTCCTGAAGATGAAATTTTTGAAGTGAACTTGTATGAAGAAGTGTGTACATATTTAAAGCTTTAGTGGATTCAGGTGCCAAATAACATATCAGCAGTGTAGGAGATAATAACTTTTGTTAACATTTACTAGTATTATCAGTAAAAATGGCATTTTGTTGACATATTTATTTGAAATATATTTCTCAGAGGAAAAGACATATTCAGCAAGTATTATGAATAGATATATTCAATAATTATCAGTTGTACCTGCTCTATGAATGGCCTGAGTAGGCGATATAAAGTTGAAAACATTGCATGCACTTATCTTCCAGAATTTCCCAGGTTTAACACAAATAAACATATGCATAAGCAGGTACATGCACATACATAAATAAGTGTATCCTATTATGAAAGTGCCTGAAAGGTACTAAGCCAGAAGGGGCCTGGAGCATTGAACTGAGGAGTGATTAACCCGGGTGGGGATGATGGGAACTTCAGTAGCTGTTTGGGTCTTGAAATATGTGTAATACATCACAGCCAAGAGGTAGACTGGATTTCTCTCCCGACAGGGAAGCAGCTCGAGAGAAGCCCTTGGTAAGGAAAGTGCTGGGCTTATTTATGCATTCTGAGGAAGCTGACGCACAGAGTATTTGGTGCTAAAACTGAAAAGATCTGGTTCATGTCTGAGGAGACAGCCTCAAAACCCAGTGCTACTCAGCCAGGGGAGTGTGCTTTTCCTATTGTATACTTTCAGCACCTTAAGGAAGACATGCACACCTTCAGGACATCACATACTTGGATAAATTATCTCTTCTAGGATGTTAGGTGGATCAGTTTGTCCACAGTCACTCCACAGTTTAGATCCAGTTACAGACATAAGACCTCTTATTCCTGAGCAAGCTAGTTAAGCCCCAACTTTTATGGTTCACCAAATCCTTAAACTAGGAATTATTTATTACTTGAATCAGATGGTTAAAAGCAAATTTTTTAAAACCTGTGCAGTAATGTCATGCAACATCATTTATATAAAAGAACATCTAATGCCACCTAAGTTCATCAATAAGATCTGGGTAAACATGTTATAGCCATTTTATAGAATGCTATGCATCCATTAAAAATAATGACTCAGGTCTCAGTGTTTAGACATAGGAAGAGGACAGTGATAGTAAATATTGCTGAGAGAAAAAGTGAATGGCGAAGCAATCTGGTTATTATTTACAAAGACCCTTGACTGTTTACACGTGTACATGAAGTACCTAGAAAAATTTCTAGAAGGCGGCATGCCCAACTTTATTAACAGTTGCTCTTTGGGAGTGGGGTAAGGACTTAGTAGAACTAGCCAACTGCATTGGACAGCTTCCAGGAACCTCACAGGGAAGATTCTGTCCAATATGGCAGGCTGCTGGGGCAGGACACCACTTACTACTTCTGCACTGTTTAAATATAGGTAAGCATATGCACCTTTACTTTCTGTAAATTAAGAACATTTTAGTTTGCTCTGTTTTTCTACAACAGCAAGGTAATATGAAAATAGCACATAGAAGACTTTTTGTAATATATATATTTGTTTTAAATTTAGAAAAGAATAAAGAAAATTAAAGCAGCCTATTATTCTCATTTAAATGAGTGTCAGTATTTCTCTTCTCCCACCCACTGTTACTGTTAATGGGTTTTCTCATTTGCATGTTTTATTTTTACTGAGTAGTAGGGGAGAGAACAAAGAAGAGAATTGATGATATGCTTCCAGAATATAGGGAGCATCAGCATTATATTTAAATGTTACTCCAAGTGGTGGTTTGTGAGCCCTGTGTTCCTTGTCACTGCTTTGATAACTGTAGATCTTGTCTTTTCTTCTGCAGCCAGGCTGGTTGATGTAAGCAGAGCTGAGGTGGCCCTTTATTTGCCCAGCTCCCCTTTCTGCCTCCCTTATGACCAAAGATGCATCACAGGGGAGCTGAGGGGTGGCATGGAGGGTTGTTTTTTTTTTCACTGCCAAACCTCTTCACAGAATTGCTTCCAACCCCTTTGCAGAGCCTGTAGGCCATTTCTTACATCAGATAGTTCCAGAGGACCCTCCTTAATTATTAATAAGATGCCATTCCTGGTGTACGAGCTCAGGATTTCCTGAAACAATTGAAAGTTGTTCCACGTTGTCCTCTCCTTCAAAAGTGCTGAACTGCCTTATTCTATCAAATGTGTTGAAAAACAGATTCGCATAGCAGTGACATCCATTGTTATGGCTTCTTCTGACCTACAGAAAATATGAGAAAGCATGCCAAGAAGAAAGGCTTCAGAGGGGAAGGGGTTAAAATTGCATTATGGTGAAATACATTGAGAATTGCCAGACTAAGTGAATTTAAACAAGCTCCTTATTTCATAGTTTCTTGAAATGTACTGTGGAGCCTGACAGGAGGGGACACATGAATGTTGCTCATTCCTATATGGTCACAGGACCCTTTTGTCCCTGAGCACCTGGTGTCTCTTCTAGCATTCTAGGGAATGTGGTTTGGAGAATGCTTAGTCATTTGGTAGCAGCTAGAAGAGCTAATCCATATTCATAGTTGTGAGATTTGGTGATCTTTATTAACATCACTTTGCACCCAATATGGGAATGTATATTTTCTGCTAAAGTGGGTAAGGGGAGGGAACCTGGGCCAGGAATAAGCTCATGGCAGGGTGTCCTAGGTGTGATGGTTGGTGCTCACCACTGAGGCACCTTAATCAAATGCCTTGAAAAGCATGGTTAAACAAATGAACAAAAAACAGAGTTCTCCAAAAAGCCTATAAGTACCTGTAAGTCAGTACATACTAAGGAATCTCTATCTTCTTTTCCATACTTGGGAAAGCCTAATCGATGCTTTCAACTCCTCATGGAAGTGAGGAAGGATGGGTGGAGAGAGGAAAAGAGAAATAGAATGTACATGGGAAGTCTTCACCAGGGGAAACCAGCCTCTTGGAAATTGCACTAACCCCCCAAATAGGTGCTATTTATTAAAAATACAAATAAACAAAATTTCCATTAAATCCAGAAGGAAGAAGGAAATGAGAAAAAGCAAATTGCTTTCTTTTAAGAAAAAGAAGGTTCCAGAGCTTGTGCCGTGACCTCTTAGTATCTAGAAAATTTTAGCCCATCTTGTGTGTTCTGTAGTGTCAGAGGCCTGTTAGACGTTCAGTGTGCCTACTCCCTGGACACACCTATTCACGCACTAGTAAACGTTCTCAGCCTTGTCCTGTGGATACCGAAATACATGGGAGATAGCTAACCATAGTGTTCCCCAAATATGAGGGGGAAAGCCCTGTGAAATGTCAGATTAGCAGCAAAGGAAGATGCCAGGTTTACTGGAATGTGCAAAACTTTGGCCAAGAATATGCCAGATTTATTTAACTGCTTCCTGACATCTTTTTCATTTGGGCGAAGGCAAGGAAAAACTTAAGAGTCGTACTAGTACATAAAGGTATGAGAGGGTCGAGATAATAACTTCTAATTATCTGATTATACATTATTTTACATGTGGTTATTAAAAATCAGATTCCATGTTTGATGTATACTGCCTATCAAATAAGGAAAGTGTGTGTGTGTGTGTGTGTGTGTGTGTGTGTGTGTGTGTACACGCAACATATATATTTAAAATTAGGGTGTATATGCCTCTGGCCAGAGGAAAAACTGGGTCACAATAAAAAAAATTATCTAAACTACGCGAGGCCAGACTTTGGCTCCTTAATCCTGTGCCCTTTTACCCTTGGTTGAATAATTTTGGTCGACAGTTGCTGCCCTCTGTATCGATCTGTTATTACTCTAGCTGCAAAATGAGCACGTGCTGTCACATGGCAAAATTGTGTGTCCTGGAAGACTCTAATTTATTATTCATAATTGCCAGGAATGAAGCACCTATTTTAAATAACCTCTAACCTAAACCTTATCCAAGGCACTTAGCCATTTCATAATCTTTTTGTACCATGTGATTTAAATTGAATAAGCCTTATTTATACTTTGTGTGTTTAGGTTTCCATTTGGTCAAGAATCACTATCGTATTGTATTATTATTGAATTCTACAATGATGTACATTGTAAAAAAAACTGTAACTGCAAGTGAGACATCTCATTTAAACTCAGAATAATAAGGCCCAATTTCAGGATCTGGGGATATAATCTAGAATTCTAGAATCGTAATTGGAATTGGAGATGGATTTACGTAATGGTATTTATCCAACTGATGGATAAGTCTGCAACATCGTATTTTGATGTATAATTTACATGATATCTATTTAATCCTACAGCAGATGGTTGACAAGAGCATCTCAGTCAGCTTGTCCTTGCAACACAAACAGCATGTGTGACCTAGTTTATTATTGTTTTGTGACTATATGATGCAAAATATAGAACATACAGTCTACATAGGAATTATGTAAAACGAGCCCTCATGACTGAGACCAGATGAACAGGAATAATATCCCTGGAATTAAAATGAGTTTCCCCCAAAATGGAACCATGACAAGACCTTGGGAGGTCTCCAGGGAGGGGCTGATGAAACCTCCTTCTTAACAAGAAGAAGGGCTGCATTATGGATTTAAGCACATGACTTTATATGAAAGATGTGCACCCAAGAATTTAAGTAACAATTTTTTTTCTCAATCAACATTGGTAATCACATTTACCTCAAACTAGGAAACCTAAAACAACAGAAGTTTATTCTCTGACAATTCTAGATGCTAGAAGTTTGAAATCAAGGAGTCAGCAGGGCCATGCTCCATCCAGAGGCTCTTGGGAAGGATCCTTCTGTGCCTCTTTCTAGGTTCCGGTGGCTCCTAGAAATGCTTGGGCTTCCTTGGCTCATAGCTGTGTCCCTCCAATCAGCTCCGTCATCACCGGGTCTTTCTTCTCTTTGTCTCTGTGTGTCCTCTCCTTTTTTTAAAAGGGTACTAGTTGGTGGATTTAGGGCCCATCCTAATCCAATATGGTCTCATGTCAACCCTTAACTAATTACATATGCAAAGATCCTCTTTACAAATAAAGTCACATCCTGAGGTTCCAGGTATTATTCAACCCACTGCACCCTCTTAATTCTACTTTTTCTTAGTACTCATTTCTTCCATTAATCATTCTTTAATAACTACTTTAAAGCTTATTAGGAACAAATTTTGTTAGGAATGCCATTAGGCATTTAAGTTACTATATTATATATCTGAATGGCTAATTTTCTGATAAGAGCAAATAATGAAGAAATTATGTTTTGCACTAAGATATTTCTGGCAAAATCATCTTTTATAGAAAAATTGAAAGCCCATCTACGTATCGAGCGGTGGATAATAATAAACTCGGTGGACATTATCCACTACTAAAAATATTGGAAATGGGTAACAGTAATTACTTACTGGGTGTACAATTGGCAGGAGGGGAGAGTTTTCCTTTTCATTTTATATATTTGAATGTCATATCATGTGTGCATGTGATTTTCTGTTATAAAAGGGAAAAAATTTGAACTGAGAAAAATTATCTTGTGAATGTAATTAGAAAGATGAGTCAGCTAGGGGTAAGTTGATAAATATACAACTTTTTAAAATTATAAATTGTTTACTATTTTAAGGTAATAAGAATAATTATTCTTGCTATGGCATTGTGTGAATTAATAAAAAATTATATGAAATTCTGTTTGAAAGTACTTGGATCTCTTCAAATGATGCTATGTAAAAGATGGAATTTTACTGTTTTTAAGTGCAAATTATAGCTGCAAAAACACAGCAGAACTATTTCAGTTTATCTACCATGGAACAAAATTGGCTTTAAATATGCATTAGCCTTCTGTGTCTAAAATCAGACTTAATGCTAGTGGCATCTACGATGCTCCAATTGCTTTTGGCATTCGTCTTCTCACTGAATTCCTGAAGTACCCCTGCAGAGTGAGTAGGTGGTATCGGTTCTAATTTTCAGATGAAGAAACTGAGGCCGGGGATATTAATCAGCTTACTCTCAAGGTCACAGAAGTAAATAGGAACCCAAGGCAATTCACTTGGCTTGCTTTGCCACACTGTCGTCTTAGTTTGGGGAAAAAACAGAGGGAAAATAGGAGAATCATCTGGCCTTTGATCCTTGTCTACCTGTTTTTCTTCTGAAACTCAATGTTCTTCCCAAACTTGTCTTATATCCTAGGAGAAGGGACTTGGAGAACAAGATTCTAAGTGGTATATTAGCTGAATTTTCTTGGATGTTTTCAGTAAAAGAGAATTAACAGTGTTCTTTCTCCCCACCCCAATCACCAGATATTGTGGATGCTTTATCAGATCCAAAGAAATTTCTTTCAATTACGGAAAAGAGAGCAGACCAAATGAGAGCTATGGGCATTGAAACCGTAAGTACCGATAGTCCATTAACGACGGCCAAGGAGGGAAATGTTTAGCTGTCAAACAGCGATGCTAAGAACAAGACCAAGTAATAAATTAATATAAGAAGTTCAAAGAAGGTTTGTGAAATTGAACTTACCAATTCAACACAATACTTTCAAGGGTTCATGAGAGTATAGTATATTTAATTAAATGTGACCATCATCCGAAAAACCCACTTCATCACCATGGTTTAACTCACACCTTGCCCCACTAGAAACAAAATGAAAAATGTCCATGGCACTTAAAAGCACACTTTTGTGATACACTGAAATTCCAGCCAATTCAATTCAGTAAGTTAGCAAAATTCACATTTTTTATGATTTTTTTTACCAGTCTTGCATTCAACCTTCCCCCATTTCAGAGCACACTTGTGTTGTTTGTTTCTATATTTAAAGCTGCTTTTACTATACTCCTCAATTTGAAAAAGAGAAGGTACACCCTACTTGTAAAGGGATTGGATCTTCTTTCCTTGGCTTCATCCTTTGCCTCAAACCTGAGGAAATCACATATGGTTCCCTTTTGCCAGGAAAGATCTTTTGAGAGAGTGAAAGGGTGGAAGCTGAGTGGTGCAGACTTGATTCAGTAAAATAAAGAATGTGCAAGACAATTGAACTCAAGGTAACATTCACTTGGGTTAATAGAAACCTTTCTGTTTCAGAGTGACATAGCTGATGTACCCAGTGACACCTCTAAGAATGACAAGAAGGGAAAGGCTAACACTGCCAAAGCAAATGTGACCCCGCAGAGCAGCTCCGAGCTCAGACCAACTACCACGGCCGCCCTGGGGTCTGGCCTGGAAGCCAAGAAAGGTAAAGGAGGGCTCTTGGGGCCCCTATCAATTCTGACACTTTTAGAATCTTTGTAAAGAGTCTTTTATGAAGGTATTCAGGATTGTTCATTTGCAATTTTCACTGCCCCATCAAACTGAAGATCAGCATGTTTTCTTATGGATTGGACAAACTGCTTCATTTCCCTATGATTCACAGGGAATCAGAATTTGCGTTTCATCTGCTAGATGCCCTGCACCTTAGTTACACTGGGTACCATATCCATAATTTTAGAAAATGTTTGAATTTGGTGTCTTTTTTGAACTTCCCTAACTCTTCCTTACTCTCTTCCGGATACCACCGAGATACTTATCTGGACAGGCAGCAGACTCATGACCCAACAGCATCATGACTGTTCAGACATTTCTAGATTCTCTTACTGATGATTTCCCCCCAAGCAGTAGATATTTAGCATCCATGATTATTTACTTATAAAATTATCAGATGGGTTATTGAAGGCCACTTCTATGCAGTTACTTGTGGATGAAACAAAAGATCATAAGAGATATCACCACAAAGAATTATGTGTCCCATGTGCTAATATTCAACAAGCACACAGGGGGAATACTGTACCAGTTATTTAAAGTTGGCTTCCATTCTTAGTGGACAGTCATCCATTGATTGGATCATGCCCATCCCATACCGGTAATTAAAAATTCTACATATCTTCCTTGACCATGAATCATTTACTAAATTCACTCTTCTCACTTTAATTAGCATTTCTCTGTTTTCTACTGATATTTTCCTTAGCATATGCATATTTCCCACTTACATGGGAATTCACTGTCTTTAGTGTAAGGAAATCAAGTCATTTGTACACTTAAGCACACACAGTGATTAAGGTAAGAAACTACAGTCTTTCCCAAACCAAAGCAACCCAGTAATTTAGCAGGAAACTTAAGTGTGCATTGGAGCTTGGTGAAACAAATTAGAAAATGAGACTGCACAAAAGTAGCCCAATTTGTTTTCTGTTCTTCCCTGGAAAACACAGGGAGCCAGGTGATGATACAGGCTTTGGGCATTCTGTACCAGCACTGGTCATTATCACCATTAGCCACTCACAGAGAGACAGATGGGGGAAAGTGGAAGAGTTTTTGTTTAGTTAAAGTTCTGGTATCATACCTACCTAGTAAAAGGACATTTGTAACTGTAATGAATTAAGTGGCCTTGAAAAAAGTGCAGTGTGATCAGCTTACAGAGGACTAAATCATCCTAGTTCTAGAAGGGAGCATGTCTGCACTTGGAACTGCCTCATGCTTGGCTCCAAATGAGATTGCCTTTGAAGGCATCCAACAGCTCTCACTTCCACTCCAGTCTCTTCAGCAGATGGCTTGAGAAAGAAAGTCTACATGCTGTTTTAGTTTGGTCTTTCATTCAGGAGACTTGGAAGCCTTCTCTAAGTGACCACTCTAGGTCCTGTAATTAATGGTTTCATACCTCCAGAGACCTCACGTGGTCAAAGCAATAAGTTAGGGCAGGCACTCACACAACGGCCAGCCCAAGAAGTGGTCAATGAGGGCTGACTCCTCAGAAACAGGAGAGGAAAAGGCTTCCCTTCCAGCAAAGATCCCAGAGAACACTATGAGATCCCAACTGATTTGGGCCTTGAAACATAGGTCTGACTTGAATAGGAAGAGGAGGTGGGGGAACCAAGAGAAGGCAGCCTAGGAAGAAGCAACATAGAAAGCAACCTAGATGTAGGAAAATGGGGCAGAGCAAATGCTGATAGATAGTGGTGAGTAGTTAACTTATTCTGGTCTGAAAGGGTTCTAGGAAAAAGGACTAGAGAATGACAGTCAAAGGAGTCTTTTAAGAAGAGTAATAGGATCTTGGTAGAAGAACTCATTGAAAGGGAGAGATAGATGCTCGGGGCCAGTTAAGAATTATGGTGTTCATGCCACTATTATAGCACATAATATATTCATAGTATGTTTCTATAACATGATAATAACCAGAGAAAGGGGTGATTCCAGGCAAGAGCATACCTCCTTCTTCACTGTGTCCTTGGAACCATGCCTAGTAAAGATCTAACAGTCTCTTTTCTTAGGAAATAAATGGCTGATTAATGAATGACCCATACTAGTGGCAAGGAGAATCTGGATTAAGCTGAAAGCAATTAGAGAAAAAGAAGGCAGGAAAGGAAAAATAGAAATAAGTTGGTAACTTTTCAGGCCTTAGGGAGGATGAGGCTCAGTGATAATTCAGAGACATTAAGGACAGGTCACAGATAAATGGTGCCATGGAGAGTAGAGAAGTGAAGAGGAGGAACTGCTTTTGGTAAGATGATTTCAGTCGTGGATATCAACAAGTTCAAGTTGTTGATGATATATCTGCATAGAAACATGTGACAGCAGAGCTATGGTAAGCCTGAAAGGAGGGGTGGGGGGGCAGAGAGAGAGAAAGAATGAATGAATGAATATGAGAGTGCTTAGAAAGGTAAAACAGAGAAAAAGAGATCTATGTATGTTATAGGAAGAATGAGTTTTTTTTGTTGTTGTTGTTGTTTTTTTTTTTTTTTTTTTGCTTTTTGGTATGTGGGCAGCTCCCTGGCTGGGAATCGAACCCAGGCCGCAGCGCTGACAGCGCCAGCGCCGAAGCCTTAGCCACTACACCATCAGGGAACTCCCAAGAATGAGTTTTGAGAAGGTATTGTAGATAATTCAAAGAAGTTATGACTGCAAAAATAATGTTGAGTTAGGCATGCTTTGATGATGAAGGAGGAAATCAGGTTAGAAAAAAATTGAAGATTTAAGACATAAAATGGATGTTATAAAGGACAGTAGCATGCTGGTTATGAACCAGTGAAAAGAAAGAAAGAAAATGCAAAAGAGAGGTATATGAGGACTGTCCAGAACAAAATCCAGCCATGTCAATATAACAAGAACAGTTACATGGCTGGATACTTTCTGGACAGCCCTTCTATATTGAAACAAGGCTCCGAGGAAGCACTGAAATAAGAGAAAGGGAGAGATCCTGCTGCAGAAGGAAGGGAGATGTTCTGTGCAAACCAAGAAGGATAAATGAAGAGAGTTTTTAGGATAAAAGGGAAGAACTCTGACAGAAGGTGTACCAGTTAGCATATGCTGCATAACACATGACCTCAAGTTTTAGTGGCTTAAAACAACCACCATTTATTGGGTTGCTTGGTTGGCTGATCTCTGCATGTCTTGCTCATGCACCTGTGGTTGGCTGGTGGATTGGACAAGAATAACTGCTCTTGAGGTTATTTGAGTGGCTTTTCTGGTCATGGTTTGGTTAGTACCAGTGAGTTAAACAAACAACACTGATGATTGTAGCTGTACTCACTCACATTTGGGGTCTAGGCTTGAAGTGGCACAAAGTCCTTTCTACTACATTTCTTTCAATGACCAAGTCACATGGCCAAGCCTAAATTCAAAGGCTAGGGAAAGAGACACCACACCTTGACAGGAAGAGCTCCAGAGTTGCATGGCAATAGGTATGTAAACAGGGAATTGTAAAGAATTTGGGTTGTTTTCTTCATCAGTCTACCAGAATTGATCATAATAGCTAGGTCAGTGCTCAAGTAGGGATAATTCTGGAGGGGAGAGATATGCTAGAAAAGGAGAAGATTAAAGGAGCAAAGAACAGATGAGGGTAAGAGGCATGTGTGGTGGATGCAAGGAGTGAGTAAAGTTGACAGTCTGGAAACTGGTGAGAAAGAGAAGCTGCTAAGTGATAGGTCTTGGAGGAGGGACAACTGCTAGCCGTATTAACATACCATTTACATCTGTCAGTGGGAGGTGAGGTAAAGTGGAGGAGATTTCTAGAATGGAGGGCATCATAGAAATTAGAAGGAAAGTAATGAAATGGATTCAATGAATATTGAATCTCTCTGTTAGATGCTTAGGAATGCTCATGTAAGAAAGCCATGAGCCAGACACTGAAGCTCATAGAGCAAATGAATGTGCAATCTAGAAGGACATGTGGAGGTAGCAGGCTTAGCAGAACCTCGTCTAAGTGAGGAGCCTGTTCTTTTGCCTGGTAGCTTTTAAGAGAATGGCATAGAAGTGTAAGAGGGAAATTTCTAGGTATTCTTCCCACTCCTCTATAGAAATCAGGGGGGAGGGCTGGGCATGGGGAGTGGGGGTGGGAGATAAACTCCACTCCAGTGGCCTTTGTGGGAAGCGATGTCATTTGAGAAGGCAAGCTCCCATTTTCTCTCTAGAGAACTGTCTTCATTTGGGTCACTCTGAAGCAGACCCTGAGAAAAGGTTTCAATTGCATATAGTTTATTGGGGTTTGGGGTGTACAGTGGACACAGGTAAGGGTATGAGGAAGTGATACAAGGAAGAGAAGATAGCCAATAATCAGAGCATTTTCAAGCCTGTTACCATTGAGACACCTGGAGCTCAATGGCCCTAAGAAAACCCTAACTTCTCCCTCTGCCCTACTCTGCTTCTCTCAACCCCTGAGGTTTCTCACAAGAGCCTTCCCTCGATAATTTATGTGCACATGAATCCTCGTCTTAGGCTCTGCTTGCAGGAAACACAGTCTAAGAAAATAAGCATCAGTTCTGTGTCTAGTTAATTGTTTTTTGCTAAGACATTAAGATGTTTATATCTATACCATTACCTGTAAACCTGCTTCAGAGTTTTCAGATGAGATTTCAAAATTGAATCTTTAAATATCCAATAGTTTCTCTAACTTTTAATACACACAGTGTCTAATCTTTTATTTTTAAAGGTATTGAACTCATCCCTCAAGTGAGGATAGAAGATTTAAAGCAGATGAAGGTAAAATTGCTCAGTTATTTTCTAAGCACTCTTGTATTGAGCGTATTCATGAAAACCAATATATTTTTGTTTCTCACCCAGTGTAATCACTGTTGCTAAAAAAAAAACAAGACAACAACAACAACAAAAAAAACAACACATTTTGGATTCTCTTTGTTTCTTCTACAGGCTTACTTGAAGCATTTAAAGAAACAACAGAAGGAGCTAAATTCTTTAAAGAAGAAACATGCAAAGGTACAGTGTTTTGTGTGTGCACACATATTTTGTGTGCAGTTTTGTTTGCCTGGTTGTTTCCTTTTGGCTCTCTAATGAAAACCTAAAGCGACTCTTTTGTGTTACGAACCGGTGAATTCTTCACAGCCAAAAACACTACTTAGAAACTGCTACCAGTCAACTGGACAACAGTACCTGCCTTTTTAACTGGTTAGAAATAAAATTAAAAACACAGAATCCCTTTGGGATCAGTTGTCACTGACTTGTAATCTGCATTTCTAACAGCTATTTCAAAAGCATAACAAAGCTCCACCTATTTAAAAATTGTTTAGTAATATGACTTCATCTGAACAAGTGGCCCATCGCCTGACCCTTGAAGGCCAGCTCACCATCCTCGCCTTGAGATACTGAAATTCCCTGCCTCACTGGCAAATAGTTTGCCTTTCTCAGTACCTGGGGGGAGATGCCAACAAGCTCTAAACTTCTCACCCGGTGGGACCCTAGAGAGCGAGCTCTTCTCACTTCTCCCCTGTGACGTAAACTCTGCTCCGTGGCCCACTTCTGAAATAAAATTATTTTTCCTTTTTACCCGTCAGAAAAGGTCTTTGCACAGTGATTGGGAGAAGTCACAAGAACTAGTTGTACCTTGAAGCGAGCAGCAGGCGGTGGCCCCAGGAATGTGAGGACGGGCTGACAACCTTCACAGCACGCAGGCACCCTCCCTGATCTGTCTCCGGTCCCAGAGAAGGGCAGAAAACAAACACCTGTCCTTCCTAAGGGACACCTCTATACAGCTGCTGCCCCTCAAAGGATAATGTGTGTCCTCTTCCTTTAAGAACGTGAAAGCCAGAGACACTTACTTTCTTAGAAAGGGTCTCTGAGATCTTTTAAAGTAACTTGCATTCCCACTTGTTTAGATTCTGACCCAAGGCTCAAACCAAGGCATGTCCTTTAGCGCTGGACTGGAGTGATGGACCTCTGAATCCCTTCAGATATGCAACACTGCCATGTCTTGAACATTGTGGACTCCTTTGAGAAATCCGGCCTAATCTTGGCCTAATAACATTCCCTGGATTATTGAACTGATAGCTTAATGGATTTGCTTCCAAAACGGTTGGCTCCCAAATTTCATGAATCATTTAATTCAGTGGAATTCCTTTCATTGCCCATAGGGGAAACTTGCTACAGATTTTTATGTGTGGGACTACTGGAGACAAAGCTATTTAAAGGAGTGATTTCAATTTTGTTGGTCATGGGCAACAACCTAGAATATGGAAAGGAAACGGAAAAGGAGAGAGGAAAGGAAGTAAGAGAGCAAGCAACCTAAATGACTAATTATTCGGAATGGAGTTGGTACCCACATGGCCAGGCATCATTCAGCAGCTTTCGCCTTCCTTCTAAATTGGATCTCTGTCACCGAGATAGGCATTTCAGTGGCCTTTGGACAACTCAGAAACTTAAAGTTTTGAGCCTCATCCTCATTTAATATTTTGTTGAGGCACGACCAGAAAATATATGGTGACTAATAATAACAATGGCAGCTGGAATAGAATTTTTGCATGCTGAATACTTCCCAGGTGATATGCTCAATGCTTTGCTTTTATTATCTCATTTAATACTCTCCCTGTAAGGTAAATTCTGTTTAAGTCTGCATTTTGCCTGTGAGGAAATTAAGGATTAGGGAGGGTAAGCAATTGAATTAATGTCCCAGAGTTCAAGAACGGCAGAGCCAGTATTTGAGCCCAGATCGTCTGAGTCTAGAACTGCATTAATTCTGTGTAGAATATTAGATGCTTCAATCAGTAGGCAAGTTGCCCTCCTTGCAAGAAATGCAGTGGCAGGACATGGAATGTTATGGAAATCTCCATCTAGTTTGGACGATGTCACTATACTGGTTACTTAGGTAGCTACTAAGGAAGGATGCTCCTCAGTTCTTTAGAACTTGATGTACATTATGTGAGCAGAGTGGTCTGCTGCTTGCCTTGTCCAAGGCTTTGAGTCCAGACTGACTCAGTGCACTTAACAGGCCTGTCTGCTTAATCAGAAAACTGGCAACGATGGCATCCTCGCTAGGGCTGCTACAAGTTGCCGTAGTTCAGGTGGCTTAAACAACAACCATTCATTTCTCACAGTTCTGGAGGCTGGAAATCCAAGATCAAGGTGCACCAGCTTCATTGTCTGATGACAGCCCCCTTCCTGGTTTGCCGATGACCTCCTCCTGCTGTGTCCTCACATGGTGCAGACAGCTA
Organism: Lyroderma lyra; assembly: GCA_004026885.1. Lineage (NCBI taxonomy): Eukaryota > Metazoa > Chordata > Mammalia > Chiroptera > Megadermatidae > Lyroderma > Lyroderma lyra. Next base: position 82,582 of record PVJL010004907.1, read on the forward strand.
GCAGCTCTCTCCTGTCTCTTCTTCCAAGGGCACTAATCCTATTCACAAGGGCTCTACCCCTGTAACCTGATCCCCTCCCACCTCCAAATTCCATCACATTGAGGATTAAGGCTTCAATGTAAGACTGGGGGTGGAGGGCACGAACATTCAGTCCATAGCAGATGAATTTTTTCTTCTGTGATACAATTTAGAGGTGGCTTCAGTATATCTGCTCCCCGTCAGTCTCCATTACACTTCATTCCTTCCGTTGTCTTCATGTTTTTTGGCAGGGAATATTTATATTATTTAGTAGCCAGTAAATCCCTGATGGCTGGAAGAATCCAAGATGCCGTCCTTTGCAGAAAATAACCTTGAGCTTCTGGGAGTCACACATTATCAGAGAAGCAGAACCTAAAAGATTTTAAGTCTCCCTAAATCCTTCCTAAATTTGTAGGGACTTTTATAACAATTTCATATGTTTTTGTTGTTGTTGTTTGTTTGTTTGTTTGAGGAAGTCTTCAAAATTCCTTAGGTCGATTTCAAAGTTAAATGGCCGTAGTAAAATATTCAGAACTTGACTTGCTTTTCTGAGCAAGGGAGTACATTTCACAACTTGTCTTTCCTATCTTCATGTACTGCAGAAGTTCCAGACACAAGTGTGTGACTATAAGGTTCTGAATGAATTCCTCCTCCCATGTTAAATGCACAGCTTGCTTTGGCAGTACAATTCATGAACTCTGAATTCTATACTCTTTTTATATAAAACTACTACTACTGACAAGGCCAACATCTATTTAATGCCACTTTTATGCTTTTCAATTGTCCGACGTGGTAAAATCCTTAGAACAAAAAATTCAAAACCTGAAGTTGGATAAAGATACCCAGTAACACAGTTAGAGGAAGAATTACAACTCAGATCCTGTAGGAACCAAGATGTGAATGAAGGAATCTGTTCAGGTTTAGAAAACAGGAAGCACTCATTTCTGTCCAAAGGGGAAGTCAGACCCAGCTCCCACCATTGGTGCCTCGAGAGCCTATGGGCCAGCTTCATTCTGGAAAGGAGAATAACAAAATCTGAAATCTTTTATGAATTTTCTAATCTTTCAATACTGGCCATTCATTCCATCGTAGAATACCACCTATTTTCTTAAAATGCAACATCAAAAAAAGCTACATCTGTAGGCTGGGTATGCATCCCTTGGGCCACCAGTTTGGAACATCTGTTAGATAAGTTACATGAAATGGCTGAGAAAGTGACTAACCTTTGGCGCTTCAGTAAAGCTACAAAAGGAAAATTTGTTCTTTGCTATGCAAGCAATTTACCTGGTAACACCAAGACAGCTGTTGAACTCATGAATTATAAATCATGTCAAGACCTTAATAATAGACCTACAGTCCTACCACCCACAGAGGCAGTTTACCGGTCATCTCGGGGTCACATGCGGAGCAAATGTGTGACTTACTCAGATTTTTCAGCTCATCTGTGGTGTCATCATTCACACCCACAGTCCATCAGTCACCAGAATGAATTGCAGCAGAAGTTTTTCCCAAAGGAAGATGAATTTACTCTTAATTTCTAGAGAGACGTAATAAATTTCAGCTCAAACTTTATACTTATTCCCCTAAAATGGCCCAATTAAGATTGGCTTTTAAGTCAACACATTGATTTGAGTACTTTTGACCTAAATGAATGAAAAATGTGTATCTCTTCTATAGTGTCCCGTGATTTCATTAAGGACCAAAAGAATAATATCAGTGGTTTTGGTTTTTGTTTTTGGTTTTGGTTTTTGTTGTTGTTGTTTTAGTTAAAATAGGTTTAGAGATCATTTACTGGCTTTTCTGTAATACCCAACAGGAAGCTGAGGCTTGACCTCCGTCACGTGATCAGTAATTCGGGTCCCCGTCCCCTTGTGAAAGCAGAAGGGGTGTCTGAGAACCCAATTGTCCCAAAACACTGCCTACCACACAGGGATAGAGTTTTGAGCAGAGAGAGAAACACAGAGATAATTTTTCAGGACTAGCTTTCTTGTTACTCATATTATCATTTTAACTCAATATGCTTCTAATTTTTTAAATTATTTCTATGTATACTAGGTGACATTGCAGCTCCTAACCAACCCATGAATTCAGTTAGACAAACAGATCTTGTGCAGTTTCCTAATTAAAAAAAAAAAAAAAAATTGAGGCCTGAAAAGATTTATATATGTTTTACAAGGCCATTTGGCTAATTATTGACTGAGCTGGACCTGGAATTCAAGTCCTCTTGTTACTTCACCATGCTAATTGTTTATTCATGAAACAAATATTTATTGGGTATCTGTTTGGACCAAACTCTGGGCCACAAATAAAGGCTTGTGCTGCCCCTGTAGAGCCGTATCTTACAGATGAGTCCATCGTGAATACCGTTATGGTATAAACAGCCTTGTGCCCCACATTGGTGTTCAATAGGTTTACCAGAATTATTTCTTTAAGAAATAGTTGTGTCAGCTTGCTTCTAAGCCTCAAAGCCTCTCCTTTTCCTGTGTTGCACTATAACATTTAAAGAAATAACCTTCACCCTCCTTTCAATGATGTTTGCAAGAGATATGTTTTAAGCTAGACTTACACAGAACCCCTTGTTTATTTGCCCAGGAAAATTAACACTTGTTAAGTAGGCAGGATGACTTCTAAACCTTAGAAGGTAGACTAGCAGCAGGGCATTTTAGCAGGGGTTTTTTGTTTATTTGTTATTTGTTTTTGTTTTTTGTCCCGAACAATGCAAGAGCCGTTAAATTCATTCCAAAAAGCATGAGTCAAGCATTCATCTTTTCCCTGGGGCAGTAGATTAAGCTTGAGGGAAAGATTTGATTTAATTATTCTGGTGCTGTCCTTTATTTCATGTCACTCTCTGAATATTATCATGGATATTGAATAATATAAATGGGTTTGTATGTTACTGTTTTGAATAAGGTGTAACAAGCATTTATAATATGAGTTACATTATATTTACTTTTAATCCTAACAACAGCAAAGTAGGTATCACTTTTCCCGTGATAAAGATGAATAAACTGAGAGGTTGAGTGAGTTGTCCCAGGATTTGAGACTGAAGATCACATTTATTCCCTTGAATCAATGCCAGGTTGCAGGAGCCCTGATTGACATATGTTTATAACACAGCAGTGTACATATAGCTAGATTTATCAGGTATCCCAACCACAAATTAAGCAAGACACCATTACATATAATTCCCTGGCCCCAAATCCACAGCAAGATAATATCCCCTATGACCATTCACCCTGATTGTCCCCACTGTCCTGATCTGAGAACCTTCCTGCCGAGCACCATTCTCTCCATGACTTCTCCCATAGGTATTTATCCACCAGGCAAGAATGCTGAGAACTTGTGCAGCAATGTATTTCTGAAGAAAATGTAGATCAAGTCCTGTGTTAATTTACTAACAGTGCTGGGAAATTAAGGAAATTTTGGTAAAGTCTAAAATCCCTTCCTCATTCAGATTTTATGAAATCTTTCTAAAGACATTCATGAATTATGTTTGCTTAAAGTCGAAATACCTTAAGAAGAAAATTAACTTTTCTTAAATTGAGTCACTTTAAAAAAAATAAATAAGCAAAAGGAAATATGACTGTAAGGGTAGTTATAAAAGCTAAACAACATCTGTTTATTCCAATCTTAAATATCATTTCCTATCTCTTAAGTTTCTCAAGAGTAAGATATAACGTCATTTCATTTAGAGTTGGCTATTACTGATTGTGTTGATTTCTTTTCTGTTTGGAGGGCTGAACAGCTTAGGAAATCTGATTTCAGATAAGTTGTTGGCTATGGGCAAATTATCAGGAGGAAAGAATTTTTATAGAGAAATAACATAGTTTCAAAGTGTTGTAGCTCCAGTTTCAGTGATGAAGTGAAGCAAATGAGAAATAGTTTAAATGTCTGTAATGCTGAAGAGCAGAGCTCCTAAACACTCCATCATCCTCATCGATGCATCTAGATCAGGAAACCAGTGAAAATACTAAGTGATAGGGATTCAAATCAACTGATAGTGACAAACACATTGGCAGTTCTCATTATGTAATGATAATATTCAGGACCTTTCAAAATGTGCCAGGTGTTTAAAAGCCATGTCACATGCTGAATAGCACATAAAAAAAGAAGAAATATGGCAGCTGAAATAGTCAATAATATCATATTAACTTTGTGTGATGACAGATGGTTACTAGAATTATTGTGGTGATCATTTTGTAAGGAATATAGATGTCAAATCACTATGTTGTATACCTAAAACGAATATAATATTGTATGTCAACTATGTTTTAATAAACAACCATTTAAAAAGAGGAAGTATAACAACCAAATTTAGTTATTTGAGACCAGATGTGTGCAAGGGGCCATGAACTCAGTGTCTCAGACAGCAGAGAAAAAGACAAATGGGTGGAAATTCTATGGAGACATATATGTGCAAAAGAAAGGACTTGGGGATTTGTATTGCCCAGTGGTGGGAAGGGCTGTCTTTTGAGGTAGACAGTGTTCATTAAGCTGAGGCTGGATACTTCCTTCTTGGGGATTTAAGAGACTCTCATGTTGGGTAGGAGATGGAAAGTTCTTGTAGTTCTCAGACTCAGTCACTCCTTGATTTACAAACCAACACTCTGGGAAAGCTGGTGAAAATTATGCCAGTCACCCGTGGGGTGGAGTTCATCAGCCAAGCTAACAGGCCAACTCACCACTGCAAATTCTTCCTGTTCAGGAGCACAGCACCATGCAGAAGTTACACTGCACGCAAGTGGACAAAATCGTGGCTCAGTATGACAAAGAGAAGTCAACGCATGAGAAAATCCTAGAGAAGGCAATGAAGAAGAAGGGGTAAGATTGTTTATTTTTTTCTGGAGGCTTTTTGCCTCTTTATATTTTGTCTTTTCCCCCAGTTCCACTGCCTGTTTAGGCCAAGGAAGAACTTAACCTTGACTCTGTTTTCATCATTAAAAATAAGAGACTCATTCGACTGAAGGGAATGATTAAAGTAGAAAAGAGGAGTGCTTGTTTCAGCAGCACCTATCTAGAATTGGACTGATACAGAGAAGATTAGCATGGCCCCTGCCCAAGGATGACATGTAAAGTAGAAAAGAGGAGATGAATTATTCAAGTTCCACAGTGTTTGGTTAATGACACAATAGTGTTGTCTCTCATGTGTTTTCCACGTAAGCATCCTTAAGGAGAATGGGGGATGTAGGAAAGACAAGCTTAAAATGGGAAAATTTGAAATTATAGCAATCATTTTGCATAGCCAGAAAGTAAATAATAAGGTTGATGTACTTGAGGAAAAAATGCAATATTGATTTTTAATATTTCAAGAATGCTTGGCTTGTGCCAACAGAGAAAACTAGTGAATAAAACCTATCATTGCATTTACTGTGAAAGATTTTGCCTAGAATTAAGCCAGGGGAATGTTTCTGTATTGCTGCAAACTCATTGAGTAATGGATAGGAATGCCAGCCATTGAATGAGAGATCTAGCATTTTCAGAATAATGCTGCTCTCAGAGAGACTCTCAGTGAATAACATAATGAAGCATTCTGACTTAGGCTGTAAAAATCAGAGCACATATGCTGAAGACAGAAACTCAGAATCTCTTCTGGTTTCAACAATGCTATGGATATTCTAAAAGGAAGAAAATGATCACTGAAATAAGCAGTAATGGCTGCTGGGTAATTTCCTAGTATAAATTTCCTACTCACAATAGAATAAGAAGCACAAATTACCCTATGGTGCCAAGAAATGCTATTTTCTCCCTTACTGGCATGGGTCAAAAACAGAAATCTGGCATTACAACCAAAATGGAAGAATTGAAAATTCACTTCAATGCTGAAGACCTATTTCCCACTTTTTATCACAGCAAATAAAATTTCATTGAATCAATAAAAAATAGCTTGAAGGAAAGCAAGAACCAAAATGGCAACTCTAACAGCAGACCCTTAACAATGAAATAATTGTTGGATCTGAAATGTCTCTTTGTGTCATGCTTGAATTGAGTAATCATGATACAGAATTTTGTAAGGTACGCATCTATTACAAGAAAAACTAATGTTGCCCCATGAGCCATGGCATCCTGTGTGTGATGAACAAATTGTCTCTTCATCAGAAAGCTTTGTAGCAAAGACCCATGGGAATGGGAAGGTATCTAATGTCTGGCACGCATTTGTGATTTTCCATTTTCAGGGGAAGTAATTGTCTTGAAATGAAAAAAGAAACAGAAATTAAAATTCAGACACTGACATCAGATCACAAATCTAAGGTAAGAAAATGCTTGTTTTTACAGCAGCCTCTTGCAGGATATACTTTGTAACTTTTTCAAAGTGGTACCTAGTATAAATCAACATTAGCCTGAGGCTAGTCTGAGAAGTGAAGGGGTCCAGGCCCCAGACTCACTGTCTTTGAGAAGAGCTATTTCATAGAACAACTTTCCCTTCATCTGTAGAAATATGATAATAACCCTATAGAAATGTGCTAACATTGTTTGTCATCTGACTCAGAGACATCAAGTGAAACAATAAACGAATATACTAAAAGGAAATGCTGTATAAAATACAGAGTATGCTTCCTTATAGAAGTAACATTAAACATAGGTCAGAAAAA
>PVJL010004907.1:89289-119337 GCA_004026885.1 Lyroderma lyra
GGTGGGAGAGGAGGGGGGGAAGCTAAATATAAGGGGATGGAAAGAGGGGTCACATTAGGTGGTGAACTTATTATGCATCAAGTTGACAATGCACTGTGGAATTGTATGCCTGAAACCTATGTAATCCTTGCTAACAGATGTCACCCCAATAAGTCTAACAATAAAAATGAATTAAAAAAAAAAAAGAAAAGAAAAGAAAATTACCCAACAAGTGGGTTGAGTAACTCTTTAATACTCCATCCTAAGTTTGCTGCAGAAGCTTATGATTTAAAAAAATCAAGAGTTGCTGTTCTAGGAGAGGAGCCTAATTACTCATGTTTCCCCAAAGACACCAGAAAATAGGAGTTTCAGAGACCTCCATTAAGTTTGTGGACATTTAGAGAAGTAGATGCTAAGTTCTAGTCAAGAACATAAATAATTCTTACAGCAATAATAGTTATTAAAGAAAAAAAATACTCTTGAAGAAATCTCCCAACTATAGCTCCTGGTCAAACTAGTTAGCCTCCATATGTCCACATGCACTTCTGTCATCCAGGCCAGTGGCCCTGCTAAATACATGAGCCAGCCACACTGGTCAAGCTGAAGTTCTCCTTAGGCTAGGTATTTTGTGTCCATTCCCCCATGAAGTCTATAGAAGCAGTAAGCCATGTGTCTTTGAGAGCTGTCACACATTTTCTCTGTCTTCTTAACTAGAATGTTTGAGAATTAACTCCTATGCAATGCACCGTGATTTTTAGGTACTTTGCATAAATAAGAAAGTGGAAACCTTGGCCACTGAATCATTTAGCTTTTGCTGCATAATGAGTCATGCCAAAAGGTAGTGACTTAAGACAACTCCCATTTATTAGCTCACAATTCAGTGAGTCATAAATTTGGGCTGTATGCCACTGCGTAGTTCTACTAATTTCAGCTAGGCTCTCTCATGTGTCTATAGTGAGCTAGGCTTGATGGCCTCATTCAGATAGCTGCTGGGTAGCTAGTTGCTTTTTTTCTACATGACTTCTCATCCCCCAGCATGCTAGTACAGGCTCAGACACATCGCAGCCTCAGGATTCCAGATTCAGCAAAAGGACAGGCACTTTTCAGCCCTCTGCTTGCATCATGTTTCCTACTGTCTCATGGCTAAAGCAAGTCACAAGGTCAGCCAGATTCAAGGAGGTAAAGAAATAGACTCTAGCTGTCAATGAAAGGAGCTACAAAACCACAGTGCAAAGAGCACGGATACAGGGAGATGAAGACATTCTGTCCCAGTATCTATTAGGGTTGACACAGAAAGTCATGATCCAGGAATAAGAGAACCCACCTCTCTATTCAGACCTGTACCCTGATGGCAGTGAAGCTGGAAGAGCATGAGGTAATGAAGAGGATTCTGATGGAATCAATAAAGGAGACCAAGGCCCAGACAACCTGGAGTGTGGGCAAGATAGGCAGTGAAATAACAGGTCATGGTTAAATATTAGTGTGCAGGTGATTGATTCAGTTTGGTTAGCTACGACTTCTCGATTCCCACGGAGCCATACATATTATTTTCAGGTCATAAGTGTCCACTGATTCACTAAGTAATTGGTGGGAGGGATCTAAAATACATGACTAATGTGGTGTTTGCAGTTCATGCCTGAAATATGAGAATTCCAGGTGGCACCATCCCCTTTTGCCTACATAGGTCAAAGAGATTGTAGCCCAGCACACAAAGGAATGGTCAGAAATGATCAACACGCACAGTGCAGAGGAGCAAGAAATCCGGGACCTGCACCTCAGCCAGCAGTGTGAGCTGCTGAGGAAGCTCCTGATCAATGCCCACGAACAGCAGACCCAGCAACTGAAATTGTCCCACGACAGGTAGGAGAGTTAGCCATCTACAAAATGAAATCCTAATTTTTTAAAAAATACTAATTTTGCATGCATCTCTCTGTGAGCTGAGGTAGTAAGTGAAGTCAACTTGACGTGATATTGAGCTTTTATGTACATCATATGATATGTGGATATGAGCAAGATGAACTGTAAGAAATGGCCTCTGCCATCTAAGGGCTTACAAGTGTGGTCAAGATACAAACACTCACGTGAAAAATGAAGTCAAATGATGAGTAGCATATGATATGTACAGAAGAATGTCGGCCCAAGTTGTCCAGCCCAAGGGAGGTCTGTCCCCTCCAGTGTGGTCATGGAGACTTCCCAGAATGGCCATGCCACAGATGGCCTATAAAAATGACCCGGCGTCTCTTAGGAAAAGAAAACACACAAAGAGATAAAGACCAACCTTTTCCCTGGGCAGAAGAGCATTTCTGTCAATTATATATTTTTATTGCAGCTTTGTTGCAGCTTGCTTGCTTCTCCCTGATGCCTACGCCATGCCACAGTTATGGTCTATTGATACACATAAAAGAGTAGAAAATAGAAGCATTACACAAATAAATCAAACAAAAACTTTTAAAATGCTAACTGCATAAATTATCTGAGTACATTCCCAAATTCATAACCTTATTTTGGAGAGATAGATATAGCCATTAGAGCATGAAGTGTTTTTGTTATAGTTTCCAATTCTCCTTCATGAAAACTAAATGAAGTATACCATGCTACATTTCCTATACCTTAATGATTATACCCTATGCATTTTAAAGTTCAGTTAACCCTTAAACAACATGGGTTTAAACTGCTTTGGGCCACTTATATAGAGATTTTTTTTCAATAAATACATACAGTATTGTAAATGTATTTTCTCTGCCTTATGATTTTTCTCAGTAACATTTTCTTTTCTCTAGATTACTGTATTATAAGAATACACTATATAATACATATAACATGCAAAATGTGTGTTAATCGACTGTTTCTGTTATGAGTGAGGCTTCCAGTCAACAGTAGGCTATTAGTAAAGTTTTGGGGAGTCAAAATTTATATGCAGATTTTCAAATGCACAGCGTGTTGGTACCCTTAACCCTCATGTTGGTAAAGGGTCAAATGTATTCTATTTTGTTGTACAGGATTAAAAGTTGTATTTTCTGTTTGGTCCAGTCAAAATAATAGAGTAGGTAAAAGTTGTACTTCCTTCCTCCTGTGACCACATTAAAATTACAATTAAATTATAGAACAATCAACCTGGAGAACCATCTGAAGTACTATAACTAAGTGTATAAAAAAGAAGTCAAGCCAAGAGTGGTAGGAGGGGCAGAAACACAAACTGTGCTGTTCCCACACCCACATGTTGCAGTTAAAAATCAAGAAGCCTATCTCAGCGGTGAAGGTTGCCCCAGAGGAGTAAGGAGACCCAGCCCCACACCGGCCACCCCAGCCTGGAGCATTCATGCTAGGGAGAGGAGTCCCCACAACATCTTGCTGTGAAAAGTAACAGGGATTTTGTCTATCTGGGTGAGACTTAAAGTTAATGGAAATCTAGGTGTCCTCTTCAAGGGCCTGTGCACACTCTCCCACTCCCAGGCACTCATACTGGGCTCCAGTAGAGGGACAGTGACTTGCAGGGCACCAGAAACATACATGGAGAAACGAAGTTGTGTGTCTTTAGGTCAAGACCTGGAGGGACCATTGTCTCTGTGTTGAGCCCTCCTGTCATGCAGCCAAATCTGAATCTGCATTGACCTGATGAGCTCTACTTTCTGTACCCCGGTGATTCCCTGGGAGGCTGGGTTGATCACAAGCAGCAGCTTGACCATGACCTGTATGGGAATCCCTCCCAAGAGGCCCCAGAACTAACACCCCCAGAGGATGGCTTCAGACTACAACACAGAATCACCCAATGAACCCCATAAGTGGCACACCCAAAGGGTGGTCTTGGCTAGGCTGACCAGATGTATCATTTTTAAATGGGACAGAAAACAATGGTACTGTCCCATTTCAATTACTACATATGGTCAGCCTTGTCTCACTGGGTGAAATTCAAGATGTCAGTAGGTTTACCATACACATACTGTTTGAAACAAGACGGTACCATTGTTTTCTGTCCCATTTAAAACAGCACATCTGGTCAGACTAGTCTTTGCAGGTATCAAAGCCCACTGGGGCAAATTCTGCTCCTTGGGGTTAGACCCAACACAACAGCTTTTATGCTATTGGTGTGATCAATCCTCACAGCCAGTCCCCCTGAGGGTCGATCCCACCCACTGATGTGCCACCAGCAATCAAGGCTCAACTACAACAGGAGGACACACACAACCCGTACAAGAGACACTCATGGAGCACCCAGTTCAGGTGATCAGGGAGACTGTGCCACTGGGCCCCCCAGGGCACCTATTACATAAGGCCCCCAGGCCCAGACTAAGAGATGTAGCAAATCTATGTAATTTATAGAAAGAAACACAAAGAGGTAGCCAATACGAGGAGACAATAAAACATGTCCCAAGTGAAAGAAAAGGAGAAAACTCCAGAAGAAAAAAAAAAACTAAACAAAATGGCGACAAGCAATCTGCTAGGTACAGAGTTTAAAACACTAGTTATAAGGATGCTCAAAGAACTTAGTGATAATGTCAACAAAGAGATAGTAATCACATAAAAGGGCACAGAAACCATAAAAAAGAACCAGTGAGAAATAAATAATAGAATAACTGAAATGAAGAATATACTAGACAGAATCAACAACAGATTAGATGAAGCACAGGATTTAATCAGCAATTTGAAAGATAAGGTAGCAGAAAATACCCAATCAGAGCAGGAAAAAAAAAAAGGAATAGTGAAAATCAGGATAGTTTAAGGGGCCTTTGCAACGACATTAAGTGTAACAACATTCACTTGCTAGGAGTGCCAGAAGGATAAAAGAGAGAACAAGGGATTGAGAACCTATTTGAAGCAATAATGACAAAACACTTCCCTAACCTGGCAAAGGAAATAAACATACAAGTCCAGGAAGTGCAGAGACTCTCAAAAAGATTAACCCAAAAAGGCCCACACCAAGATATGTCATAATTAAAATGGCAAAGGTTAAATACAAAAGGAGAATCTTAAAAGCAGCAAGAAAAAGGAAATTGCTTACCTACAAGGGAGCTCCCATAAGGCTGTCAGCTAATTTCTCAACAGAAACTTTGCAGACCAGAAGGGAGTGGCATGATATATTCAATCTTATTGGCATGAGAAGTAAGAACCTATACCCAAGACTACTCTACCCAGCAAATCTATTATTTAAATGAAGGTGAGATAGAGAGCTTCCCAGACAATAAAAACTAAAGGAGTTCATCACCACCAAACCAGTATTATAAAAAATGTTAAAGGGAATTCTTTAAGAAGAAGAGAAAAAAAAGAACATAAATATGAATAATAAAATGGTTAATGGCTCCATACCTATCAATAATCACTTTAAATGTAAATGGATGAAATGCTCTGATCAGAAGACATAGGGATAGCTAAATGGAAAAGAAAACAAGACCCATACATTTGCTATCTACAAAAGATCCATTTCAGATCAAAAGACACACACAGACTAAATGTAAAGGAATGGAAAAGATAGTGCATGCTAGAAGTGGAAATGAAGAAAAAAAAGCTGGGGTAGCAATACTTATATGAGACAAAGTAGACTTTAAAACAAAGTCTATAATAAGAGACAAAGAAGAACTTTTTGTAATGATAAAAGGATCAACCCAATAAGAAGATATAACCCTCGTAAACATGTATGCACCCAACATAGGAGCATCTAAATATATAAAGGAAATACTGACAGACATAAAGGGAGAGAGATCAACAGTAATGCGGTCATCATGTGGAACTTTAATACCCACTGACATCAATGGATAGATCTTCCAGACAGAAAATCAACAAAGAAACAGCAGTTTTAAATGATACATTAGATGGAGGTAATTGATATTTTTAGAGCATTTCAGCCCAAAGCAGCATAATATACATTCTTTTCAAGAGCACATGGAACATTTCCTAAGATAGACCACATGTTAGGCCACAAACAAACTCTCAATAAATTTAAGATTGAAACCATATAAAGCGTCTCCAACTACAATGGCAGGAAACTAGAAATCAATTACAAGGAAATAACTGAAAAACACATGGAGGTTAAAGAGCGTACTACTATACAATGAATGAGTTAACAATGAAATCAAGGAAGAAATCAAAAGATAACTAAGACTAATGAAAATATAAACACAATGACCCCAAATCTGTGTGACACAGCAAAAGCAATCCTAAGAGGGAAATTTATAGCAATACAAGCCTACCTCAAGAAATAAGAAAAATATCAAATAAACAATCTAACTTTGCTCTTAAATGTGATGTCTCCTCTTCCCAGTCCATCACTGTTGCTTCACCACTGCCCTCAGGGAGAAGCATGTTCATGAATTGGGGTCCCTTGCATTGTTTTCACAGGATACAAAACAACTGAATGAGCTCAATAATGAAAACAATTAACCTAATCCTATTGTTACATGTGGAATTTTTTGTTTGTTTGTTTGTTTTCTATCATAGTTAAATGTCTATAACATAAAACTTTCCATTTTAATCATTTTTAAATGTGTAACATTAATTACATTCACACTCCTATGCAACCATCACCACCATCTATCTCCAGAATTTTTCATCTTCTCCGACTGAACCTCTCTACCCATTAAAGACTAACTCCCATCCTCCTCCCTCTTTGTTTATTTTTAACACAGGGAAAGCAAAGAAATGAGAGCACACCAGGCTAAGATTTCTATGGAAAACAGCAAAGCCATCAGCCAAGATAAATCTATCAAGAATAAAGCAGAACGGGAGAGGTAAGTCTGAAAATGCTCTCCGTGAGCATTGACTTGAAGACCCAGACTTAACGTTTATGTGCATATACATACACATACTCACATATAAGATATTACAACCCTTGTGAGTTTTCGCTAAGAAGGCTGTTATTATAACTGCTAGGAAGATTTAATATTACTATAGAACAGTCATCTTCTGACTGTTTACCACTAGTAAAATAAATTTACATTCATCATATGTGTGCTCATTTACAAAGAGATTATATAAAATGTGACAAAATACCCTCCCTCATTCCACTGAATCACCCTCCAAGTCTAGGTATCTACCCTGGAGAAACCAGGGATGCACTGGTCGATGGGCCCCGCACTTCATTTATTTAGTCCACAGGTACTTAACATGCCAAGCGTCACCGGGCCCTGTGCACCAGATCATTGTCGCATTGTTTGGAAATAACCTACTTTTCATTAATGGCAAAATGAAATGTCTGTTCGCAGATGAAAAATATCCACACAGGCAGATGAAAATAATGTAAGCGTTTGAAACAGCTGTATCTCTAGAACATAAGGCTAAATGATAGGTTATAAGAGAACCCCAGAATATGTGACCATTTAGGTCAATTTGGAAAACACACAGAATAATATCCACTTGCAGCTTCACCTGGGAGCTTGTTAGAAATGACCCACAGCAAATTCAGAATAGTGGTTATGTCTGGAGAGAGAGGGAGGACCAAACTGGAGTCAGGAAGAATACATTGTGGGCTTTGATTATATTCGTAACCTTTATTTTCTTTAAAAATGTGAGACAAACCTAGCAAAACTTTAATATTGACTAATCTGAGAAATGGGTACACAGATTTTTTTTCTACACTTTTCTCTGTCCATTTCACGTTTCAAAATTCCACAATAAAATTGGGAAAATAAAATGATGATTTTATCCCAATAATTAAATGGAATATAACTCTTATTTAATATATGTTCATTCAATTTGGTGTCATACCAACTATTATTTGTACCTGTTACTTTTAGGCGAGTCAGAGAGTTAAACAGCAGCAACACTAAAAAGTTTCTGGAAGAAAGAAAGAGAGTAAGTATTTTATAATTTTCTTGGCACTTTTCCTTGAAAAACTATAAATAATAACTCAAACTTAGATATCGGGCTTCTTGCTAATTTGCTTAGTTTGAATTTTCTGTACACTAAACATTTTAGCTTTTCTGCTCCCTAAAAGCTAAGGTAATTGCTTCCTAAAATCTTTAAAGTAATTATTTGACACCGTTTTCTATAGAAAATTCCTAAGTACTCTATAATTTTCTAAGATTTAAGCAGAAAACCATCCCAATAAGAATTACGGTGTAAATTTTCCCAGTTTTCAGAATTTTTTTTTATTATTCTCTCCCTCACTTAAAATGGAAACTTACCGATCATTCCTCAACCATAAATGTTAAGGTTACAACCCAAGGTTTATCAGAATTGTTTTTCTTTGCAGCTCGCAATGAAGCAGTCCAAAGAAATGGATCAGTTGAAAAAAGTCCAACTTGAACACCTAGAATTCCTAGAGAAACAGAATGAACAGGTATTTCACCTAAAAAAATATAAAAAGACGTAGGCAGCCAGCTTTGGAAGGCAAATACCACATGCTCACAGTGACCCATCAGTTAAAGCCACCTCAGTAGTGGCATAGAAAATTGGATGCCTGTTACTGTATGTTTTCTTGTCACATCCAACAAGAGCAGAAAGTAGTCTTTTTTGAAATGGGAGAGGAACGTGGCTATGGAGAAAAAAAGGATCAAAAGTCATCATTTGAATACATTACGGGGTTTCTAAGAATGATGTTACTGAGAGGAGGGAAAAACAGAGGTCACAAATTATTTCTCTGTTTTTATTTAGAATTTTACAGCTTTGCATCCTAGAGCCATGCTATATTATGCTTAAAAACAAATGAGAAAACGAACCAAAAATAGATGTATTTTTAACCTCAACCTAAAAATGAAGTTGTAAAACCTTCTCAGAGGGGCTTGCAAAGTAGGACCTGAAGGCATGAGGCGCCGTAACTCATCAAACTACTTGACATGAGTGGATGTCATACTCTTGGTGCTTTATTCCAGCAAAGCAAAACACTAAATTGAAAAGCACACACAAATAAGAGTTATCCAAACCCCAGTGGCTTAGTGAGGCCATTGGGCATATACCAACACCAAGATAAATATATGTTTACTTAAAGCATAGGACAGATGGGCTCCATCCCTAATGGACTATAGTCCATCAGCCACCCAGTCTCACTTCAATTTGATGGAAATAATCTCTAGCATATAGGGCAAAATGACCCTCAGTGGCAGTTTAAATTTCAGAATCTCTCAGTTCAAATTTCACTCTTTAAGTGAAGCTGTTATGGAAGTTATTATTTCCAGATAATTCACTTCCATCTACAAACTGTGAAGAGGTTTCGGTGAAATACATAGTCGCACTCCATTATTCTTTGAAGTAATCCTATTTAAGAAATATTTTTTTCAGAATAAACAGCTGCCATTGAAGAACACTTTAGGAGGAATTACACTAAAAAGTACCTTTGAGATAGTAAAACAAAACCTTAAAATCTTGTTGTGGTTTTTGGTTTTTGGGGTTTTTGTTTTGTGTTGTGTTTTGTTTTTTGGTATTGCAACTGGGTAACAAATAAGTCCATCCTCTGGTTTTAGATTCCTTACTTTTTGGTGGATAGGAGTGTTATTCATCAACATACTTCTGAGTTATGTTCCACATTTCCTTTTTTGCTAAATGCTTCTATTCACGAACAATCTACAGATCCCCAAGAGGGACAATAAATGTTTATTGTCCCAGGGGTCCTAGTCATCTGACCAACTCATAGATACATCATGGTCTGGTACAAATTACCTAGCATATGTTTTTGCTCTTAAAGCACTTCTCAAAAAGTCTTCCCTGGGGGAAAATGGGCCTATGACTAAAGGGTAAAGCCACCATCTCCAAAACATTAGACTCCACTTCATGATTCAAGGCTGGGTGGGGGTAAGGATGCCTTAGAAGAAGGCACAATGAAGGTAAGGCATGGTTATGTTTCAGTTAACTAAATTAAGAACTACTTGGAAATTTTTGTGTTGCTTAGCAACGAGTTTGACTGAAGAATGTAAATGTGCTAAAAATTACTCATCACTACAATAGTCCTGTTTCTCAGAGCTTGAGAATACAGTTACCTAGTGCTTTTGTTTTCTGAGCCAAAGTACATAATAAAATCACTTTGTACTTTTATCCTAATATGTGAATAATTCAAACCACACCAGAGTTCTTACATTAAATATTGGATTAGTGGTAGCTGTATTGATTGGATCATATTGGCAGGATAGTGGCTTTAATGCCTTTCAATATGTCATAGGTAATATCTACCACCCACAACTGATACTTTGAGTCACAGATACTTAGGAGAGCACAGAACATGAGAAGGCTTGAGGTTTGATTAAGATTTAATTAAATTCAATGAAAAAATTCAAGATATATATTGTCACTTTTGACAAATAATGGAATTTGGACTTGCATTTCTATATTAAACTTTGCTTTACAAATATGGCCTATTGCATAACAAATTCAATCCCAGATATTTTTAGTGTATTTTTTTTGCTCTCAATTCAGGGTTACTCAGTATGTTAAAACACTGTCATAGGCACAGTGCAAAATAATACAATGGCTCCGTTTCTTTCCCCATCATAAACACGGTCTGGAACCATGTGAGAGAGCCCCCTTCATAATGAATTCAACATTTCCTCAGCAGAAAGCAGTTTGCTGTCTCCTGACACCCGCAAACTTTCATAATCATCTCCCAAACCATTGGTAAACCCTAACACCTTTCTGTTTCTAAGCCAAAGGTAAATTAATTTTAACATTTCCCATAATGCCTTTCTGTAAGGTTTCTTCCTGCTTTCCTGGGACCGCCCCCCCTTAGTTCTCCCAGTCTCCGCAAAGCAAAATATGGATGGGGTGCACTTTATTAGCTAGACTGGTGTTAGGGGCACTGGCAGAAGCTACTCCAGTTCTAATATATTTTGGTCCTGATTCTGGATCCTAACTCATGTGCCCTTTGGAGCCACCAAATGGCCTTGCCTACTTGGTCAACTAATTATTCAATTAAAACTCCATCAGTCTGTTTTCCCATAGACCTACGAACCACACAATATCTCATCCATCTGGACATGTACCATTTCAAACATTAACACCTCCATTACTATCACGCTCAAGTTTTCAGAATTGATTTTTGTCATCAATCCTATCATTTAGTAAGGAGAGGTGAGGAGGGATCTTGCTCAAAAGAGGGTTCTCCACTCACTGCCTCTGAAGAGAGGCACAATTGGGGCTAACAGGCATCGACTGTTTCTTCTGTTCTTTTTTCTGTTGAGATCAACTTGGGGGAGTTTTGCCACTGATGGTTGTATACGTGTTTTATTCTTAGCCTTTTTGCTTTTCTGTATATGGTTTTTGCATTCATTTCTCAAATTCACTTCAGTATTCATTTATTTTCTTTGTTTTGTATGTATGACTCAATTTTGACATTACTATTTTTGTACAAACAGCTTTTGAAATCCTGTCATGCAGTGTCCCAAACTCAAGGTAGGACTGAAACTCGGATAAGCAAGACATTGCTTTCCTTCTCAACTACGTCAGTATTCTCGGGGTAGTCTCCATTTATAATTCACATCTGGTCACAGCTAATGAATACCTCAGGGGTTTGGATTTGAAAGCTTGATTATGTCATGCTTGGATTTCTGATGTAATGTTCAAACTGAAATGCCCAAAACCTTTAGAGAATTATTTCTGATGGAGTTGTACCAAGATTTCCAACTGCAGACCTGGGAAAACACGTGTCATGCTGATGATGAGATACCCAGGCATCAAGAACAGGGGTCACAGGGTCAGGTCTTGCACAAACACTAATGTAACTGCAATTAATTTTTAAAGCACCCACTAAAAGTTCAGTGGTGGTTTTTAATGACAGAGTTATGATCTGTGTGCAGAAACATTATACTATGTCATTACACAGTGACTCTTGTCATTCTTTCTACTAGATCCAGTCTACCAAGGACTTTAATCATTCCTAATAAGTGTGCTGACCATATAATTTATTGTCCCAGCCAGGACAGTTTTGAGAGTGAAAGCAGGTGCTATTCACAATAGCCAGGACCATAAGCATAAACTACACCTGTCCCTGGTAATGGGAATAAATAGTCACCCTGCTCATATGAGAACGTTGCTCTTGGAATAATTTTTAGTGTCACATGGTGCTTCTTTCTAAACTGTGTTCAATGTTGTCTTTAAATGCTAAAATGGGAGAAGTATAGGGAATCCTTTATTACTATTTACTGAACATAAAAAGTATTTAATTTCCAGTGCTAATAATGTTATCACTGTCATCTTTTATGAATACTGTTTGTGTCATAGTTTCATGTTTGTATATTTTTCTCCATTTCTTCATTTCTCTATTAGAGTATTATTATGCTTCAGGCATTAAAAAATATCTGGGAGGGAGCCATCCATCCCAAATGTAAGCAGAAAGATATAATTCTTTGGTGTTATGATAGCCATCTTCACCAAAATGAAAAATATAATAAGAATAAGAAAATCACGGTATGGTCTGTGGGTTAAACTAATTTTGTAACAGGACTTTGCTTTTTTGGGACATTTAGATGTTCATAGTGTAATTTATAACATTGACCAAACCCTCCTACTGACATTCTGTTTCGTTGAAATATCTAAGTAGACATGAGTAATAACATCAAGCACTTCAGAGTTCTCCTCTGAATTATATCTGTATATATTCATGTTTCCATTCTTAAAAGTCCTTTGTTTCAAAATGATAAGTCATTCAATGAAGAGAAGAGTAACTTTATTGTTCTTCCAAAAGATAACATACATTGGACTGGGCAGAAGCTCCAGTTGGAAAGTAAAAGTTGAAATGAACCAATTAGTTTTCTCTATATTGTGACAGTTATTTGACACCAGGCCGGCACCCCATCTGACACCTTTCCACCTCCCAGACCAGCTGGTCGTCTTATGGACAGTCTTAATTCATGAGATTGAGCTCACCGTGGCTTACTTTCTGAGATAGCATGTAAAAAATTAATTACCCCAGAGAAGTGAGCACCGTAGGGATAGTTTTTGGACAATAGAATTCCAGAGACCCTACATATTCTTGGAATGTTCTGACTGCAGGATACTACAACCAAACGAATGTGATATTCTCCCACCGAAACATCTCCGTCAGTTAGATTCCAAGGGAATTACTTTTAATTAAATTGTAGGCTATTTGGTGAATAAAGTGTACATAGGCAATACTTATTCTAAAAGTGATCATATAATCTACACATAGACAAGGCAACCTGTCAATCTTTAGAAACTAATTCCCACGAACATTTTAATGTGACATGGTCTAAATATCAAGTGACTGGCTCAGCCTTTTTTTGGTTTATCTTGACACTGTGCAGACCAGTCCTTCTCTAACTTTAACATGTGTCAAATTTTCCTGGAGATCTTATTAAAATATGGATTCTGACTCAGTAGGTCTGGGGTAGAGTCCAAGATTCTTCCTTTTTCACAAGGTCTCAGGCGGTGCTGATACTGCTGGTCCGTGGACCACTCTTTGAGTAGCAAGAACATAATGACAGCATCAGGTTTACACAAGAGAAGAGAGGCCAGGGATGCTACATGCCTTCAGGAGAGGATTTCAACATGTAAGGCCATGTTTCTGATGTTACAGGCGAAGGAGATGCAGCAGATGGTGAAATTGGAAGCCGAGATGGACCGCAGACCAGCAACAGTAGTATGAAACTCCAAAATGCAAACTGAAGTGGCAAAACCACACAGCATCAAAAGCTCACTCCCAAACTTCTGAACACACAGCCCATGGAAGAAAATCATTGTCTTTTGTGTTTCCTTTATGTATAGACAAGATGTTACCCAAAACCACAGACTTACATACTTCTCTTTCACATTTTGAATACTGAATTTCCTTGACCAACCAAAAGTAGCTACAAATCCACAAAAATGACCATTCCAGTAAGGCAGAGTTTAACCACTGATAACACAACTTAAACATGTTCGCTGTAAAATACCATCACAAGTAAATGAGCTCGGTGTCAACAACTCTGCTTCGTGATGCATTAGGACATGTTTGAGCTGCAGCAAAAATAGTGCATTAGCAATTTAATAGCAAGTGCATGCACTAGATAAAAACTCTGTTGACAAATTCATCAGAAGTGACGATCGGCCAGACAAATAATTTTGCAGACCTTTTCTACATCTAAGTTACCTCATCAGTAAGTGCCATGTCTCTACCATGCCATAAGAAGCTAATTTGCTGTAAAAGTTGTGGAAATTACTAGAACAATAGAAAAATAGAACAGAATACCTGTGCCAAAACTCACCAGTGCTCAAAGGAGAAGTCTGTTAGGCACATTGAAGAAAGTTTACATCTGACATTGCTTTCTAGGAATTGCTCCAGCCGATTCCAAGTATTCTAATTCCGTATTATGCCTTCAAGATTGTGAAGTGGTTATTGGCAAACGTTTGTAAATGTGAACATGTAGAAAGTATTTATGCTCCTAATTCACACTGTTATAGAGCAAAATCATCTATGTACTGCCATGTGAAAAGATTAGTAAACAGGAATACTAGAAGTATGTTTGCATGATACACAAGCACCAATTAAGACTAATCCATACAGACACAGTTAACCTAATGCCAAATCAATACCAGTGAAATAAATGTAAGGCACAGAATATAATTTGGCTATCAAGACTTTTAGCATAACAAAAAAGTCTCTCTCTCTCTCTCTCTCTCTCTATATATATATATATATATGTGTATATGAATTACGTGGGCATTCTTGATACTTCAACTTCTAGTTTCAGAAAAAATACATAACTAATTTAATTTTACACAAAACTATTTATGCAGATTTTCAGAATTTCATATCAGGAAATAACTTTTTATGTCTGTTAAATATCCAAACAATTTGCTACAGTGTTAATCTGCATGGTCCTCAGCCTGCTGTCGTGGTATTACAGACAGTGCATGAAAAAGCATCGTGCCGGGAATTGAGCCAGGCCGCCAAAGCCGAGAGGAGCGCATGGAAAGCTGGTAGTCTAGAACTAATCAGATTACTGATTTTAGGACCCCAAACACCAACTGAATTGTTGGATATGCTTGTACAAATTGATTCTGTGTGTTCCTCTGAACAAAGCAGAGAAAATTATGTTACCATCAATAATGAAATTGAACTTCCAACTTCTCTAATAAAAATTTAAAACACGCAGCACTTGTCAGTGTTTGCTCCCAAGGATGGTTTCCAGTACATGTTTTGCCTTTTTCATAAATGGAAGAGATAATTACTTCACTACTTTGAAAGGGGGCTTATTCGTGTCTCCAACGTGTCTCCCCCTCCCCCAAATCCCCAAATGACACAAAGCAGGCTGAATCTGGTGGACTCCCAAATGTAAAGTACTTGTTTCTCTGTTTTCCTGTGTTTACAATTTGAACTGGCTTCTGTGAACTATCCCTGGTTCCACATGTTCTTACCTGTAAGACAGTGGAATTAGACTACATCTCTTTCTGCACTAGCTTCCCATGAGAAGTTACAGCTGCTCAAACAGCACCGCATGGGGATTGCCAGTCTTCACCGATTCCGAATGGCTCCTCCTCATCCAACCCCAGGCTTCCTCCTGGGCTCAGGTGAGCTCACCGTTCTGTGTGGCACCTGACGGAATCCATCACTTGCCTCCTCTTTTCTCTGCTTCTGAGAGCCACTCCTAGTTTTCCCATTTTTCTGATTTTTTTTTCCTCTCTGACTTTTCATCCTCCTGCACGACCATAAATATTTCTATTTTCCTGTGTTATATCCAGAGCAAATGTCTTCTTTACCCCAGCTTGCCCCCGAAAAGATTCCATTGTAGTAGGATTAAAATAAACAACAAAAAGATGTTTTATTTTCTATTACAAGTTTATATTGTACTCAAATCCTGTATTCTCGCTTATTATAAAGGGAAAAAAATCTTGCCAATTAACTGAATCTCTTCCAGCTTAAAAAACACTTTATTTCAGAAGCATATTCAATTACTTCAAAGGCAAATTCCCTGTTGGAGTTCCTTCCTCATTCAAGAGGTCTTTCAGCCTCTTTCTCTAGATGGCCCTTGGGTGTGACAGGAAGCTCATGTGTCCTCCAGCAGTGAGAAGGAGCATCTGGTCTCCCCACAGTTAGACAGCCTAAGTACCCTGTACTGCAGTCCTGCAAAGTAAGCCCTTTCATCCCTGTGTCTTAAGGTCTCTGCTCAGCCAGGTGTTCACCCTGGGCTCAGTTTATTCCAACATGCTTCAGGATATGCAGGAACTTTTGGATCTACCCTGGCTGTGGGTGAACCAGAGGTACTAGCTCAGGCCCATCCATGAATAAAGGCCTTTGGCCATTTGTCAGCTACTAGTGCCATGTTGTTCCAAGTCCATGGGGGTTTCTGCAGGATGTTTGCAGTTTTTTAGAGCTATGCCCCAAGAGCAAGAAGGAAGCCTGCTTTATGCTGGACCCCAAGCTTATCTGAGTTGCTACTACCTCTTGCTTCTCCTGCACCCTGGACTTTTTGTTCCAATTTGAGAATCAGGGTACTTGAGTCTCATTCTAATCTTTCTCCCTCCTATCAGCCCAGAAAGGGTACTCATCTGACCATTCATGACTGATGGGAACGCCCATACAGGGTACTTCTTCCCTAAGTAGATGGTTCTTCCTTTTGGGGGAGAATAAAAGCTTCATGGAAAAGAAACCAGATTGTCAAATAAGGAAACCTATCAGGAAGTACCATGTCTCATCACACCTAAGATACCATTGATTATAACATGCACCATATTACATAACCTCTCTCATTCCTCAACATCCAGAATTTTAACTTTCTATTGAATTTCTTTGCCCTCCAAATTCTTTCCATGCATAGATTGATCTCGCCCCATCACAACTCTGATTATATCACCATTCTGCTTATAAATGTTGAATTCTTATCCATCACCTAAAGAATGATGTTGAAATTATAAATGACAGCATTCATTTTTGGGCCCAGCCTGCCTACTCACTTAGCCAGTCTGAATGTATTTCTATTCTTTTTTCACACATGGCACACATCTTGTCTAGGCATATAACATATTAATGTTCTATGAATTCTTAAAAGCACCATCCAAAAATATCACCTCCAAAAGATCCCTTGTTCCCCCAAATCAGAAATAATCTGCCCTTCTGAATTTTTCCATTTATACTTTAAATGCTATTTAGATAATTTCCAGTCAAGATGGCGTAGGTAAACTCTGTGCTTACATCCTCTCACGATCACATCAAAATTATAACTAAATTACAGAACAACCATCATTGAGAATCATTTGAAGTTTAATTGAACAGAAATCCTATAACTAAGGACATATAGAAAAAGTCACATGGAGACTGATTTAAGAGATAGAGATGTGTAATGGGCTAGTCCCACACCCACATATGGGGTTTAAAAAACAAGAAGATTATTACAGCTGTGAAGGTCCCCCCTGAGGAGCAAGGGGGTCCCAGCTCCACACCATGCTCTTTACCCAGGTTTTCAGTGCTATAAAGAAAAGTCTCTAACTTCTGGCTGTGAAAAATAGTGGAGATAGAGGCTGAGTGAGACAGAGGTGGCTAGAGTCCCAGGCATCCCCCTTAAAGGGCTAGTGCATGAACTCACTTGTCGACAGATTCACTTGCTCTGTGCTTCAGTGCTGAGGCAGCAGCTCAAAATGTGCCAGGGACATATGGGAAGAAACTGAATTATCTGGCTCCAGGACAAGAACTGGAGGGGCAGCTTTTTCTCAGAAGTGCTGGCAGAAGCCATAGTTTCTTTGTTGAGTCCTTAACTTCCCCAGCATGCAGACACAGGCAGCCACCATAACTGAGTCTCCATCAGCCTGGCTAACATGCTTCACTTTGCCTTGGAGATTTCCTAAGACCTCACCCCACCCAACTTACACACCCACCCAAGCCACTTCCAGGGTCTTTTCCAAACAAGTAGCCTGTTTTGACTCACATTGGGGACTTTCCTAAAGTTTCTCAAAGGTTCATAAACCTCCAAAAAGCACTATCAGGCCTCAGTGTGCCCCGTTCTTCTTGCTAAGCAGTCCCAAGCCTGGCACTAATGGCAGCCGGCCTCAGTTCACAGCTTAGCCTCTCCAAGGCACTTCCAAACCCACCATTGGTGGTAGCCATCTGCAGATTGCTTTGTGGCTTATTCCAGGAGGTCTTGGGGCTAGCATGCCCAGTGGCTAGCTTCAGCCAGAGTCAGAGTGTCATCCAGCCACCTCCAAAGACAACACACCTAAAAGTCAGACTGGGCAGACATCAAAGCCCTGCTAAAGTGAATCCTGCTTCATAGGGTCAGCCCCCACAAAACGACTCCTCCACGATCAGTCACTGCCAGTCCTCACAACTAACCAGCCTGAAGGCAATCCAACTCATTGACATGCAAACAGCAACCAAGGCTCAACTACAATAGGAGGGCACACACAACCCACACAGGGGACACACCTGAAGCACCTGGCTCTGGTGACCAAGGAGATTGCACCACTGGGCCCCATAGGACATCTACTATGTAAGTCCACTCTATTAAGACCAGGAGACATAGCAGCCCTACATAATACACAGAGGCAAACACAGGAAGGCAGACAAAATGGGGAGACAAAGAAACATGTCCCAAGAAGTAATGGTGGAAAACTTCCCTAATCTACAGGCAAAGGAAATAGACATACAAGCCCAGGAAGAGCAGAGTCTCAAACAAGATGAACCCAAAGAGGCCCACAACAAGATTTTATACATCATAATTAAACTGCCAAAGATTAAAGACAAAGAGAGAATCTTAAAAACAGCAAGAGAAAAGCCATTAGTTAGTTACCTACCAGGGAGCTCCCATAAGACTGTGAGCTGATTTCTCAACAGAAACTTTGCAGGCCAGAAGGGATTGGCATGAAATATTTATGAAAAGCAAGGACCTACCACCAAGACTACTGTATCCAGCAAAGCTATCATTTAAAATTGAAGGAGAAGTAAACAGCTTTTCAGACAAAAAGATGAAGGAGTCCACCACCACCAACCCATTATTATAAAAAAAAATGTTAAAGGGACTTCTTTAATGAAGAAAAAGATGAAAAAATTATA
Organism: Lyroderma lyra; assembly: GCA_004026885.1. NCBI lineage: Eukaryota > Metazoa > Chordata > Mammalia > Chiroptera > Megadermatidae > Lyroderma > Lyroderma lyra. Next base: position 108,170 of record PVJL010004907.1, read on the forward strand.
TGAACAATAATGACAACTACATATCTAGCAATGATTACTTTAAATGTAAATGATTAAATGTTTGAATCAAATGGCATAGGGCAGCTGAATGAGTAAGACAACGAGACCCTTGCATATGCTGCCTACCTACAAGAAACCTACTTCAGAGATCAAAAGACACAAACTGAAAGTCAAGAGATAGAAAAAGATACCTCATGAAACAAACAGAAAAAAAGCTGGGGTAGCAATACTTATATCAGACAAAATAAGCTTTAAAACAAAGGCTATAATAAGAGACAAGGACCCAGTAATCCCACTTCTCGGTATTTATCTGAAAACACCCAAAACATGATTTCAAAGGGACATGTGTATCTATATATTCATTGCAACATTATTTACAATAGCCAAGATTTCAAGGCATCCTTGGTCTCCATCAGTGGATGACTGGATAAAGAAGAGGTAGTCCATTTATACAATGGAATATTACTCAGCCATAAAAAAGAAATCTTGCCATCTGCAACATGTATGTGGGTATTGTGCTAAATTGATTAAATCACACAGAGAACAACAAATGCCATATGATTTTCCTTATATGTGGAATCTGAAGAACAAAATAAATGCACAAACAAAACAGAAACAAACTCACAGTTACAGAAAACATTTTGAGAGTTGCCAGATGGTAGGGGAGTTGTGGGGATGAGTGAAAAATGGGAAGGGATTAAGAAGTACATGTACAAATTGGTAGCTACAAAATAATCATGGGGGTGTAAAATATAGCATAAGGAATACAGTCAATAATATAATAACTGTATGGTGTCAGATGAATATTAGATTTATCAGAGTGATGACTTCATAACTTATATAAATGTCTAATCATTATGTCGTACATCTGAAACTAATATTGTATGTCAACTATAATTGAAAAATAAAAATATTATTAAAAGCTATTTAAGTATATGACTTTTCTACCAACCCAGACAAATTTTTTTCAGGGTGTATTCATTTGATTTGCAGATAGCAGATAGTCAATAACTGTCAAATGACTAAATTATTTTCTAAGCAGTAGAATGAAGGATTTTTAACTGTCTGCATGGCCTTGAGGGCAGGCAATGTCTTTGAAAACCTGAATGAAAGACTGAAATAAGCTTTCATATGATTTGTCTTCTCAATTTCAAGAAAAACCATTTTCCTTTACTCATTGTTAGCATCCTTTCGACATAGTATGACTATCACAGTGGCCAACAGGCACTTAGTGTGGACCCATCAACATTAAGTGTAATTGCAGAGTATTGAGGGAATATTTTATTAATTCAGCGTTGGACTTGTCTTCCAGATACCCCATTCCAGGCCCTATATAACTTCTCTTTCATCATCACTTCTGTAAATCTAACAGAAGACTACACTTTCTTACTTTACCTTGGTGCTTGGCATTTAATAGAATCCCAAGCACAAACTTTAATATTAATAATTGCATCTCTAATGTCATAATAAATTCTGGGTAGTGCCTCTGGGAAGAATTTTTATGAGCCATCGTCGTTAATAATATTTCATGAAAAGTGTTCTGCTTCATAGGGTAGAATAATGAAAAATATTAAGGGAGGGAGCAGGGGGATGGTTAAAAATAGTAGCATCATTGCTTTTATGTAAAAAGAAACAGTAGGTGGCTGAGCTTATTCCTGATAAATGATACAGTACTTTTTCCTCTCCTCAGGTTGCTTTCTTAGAAACTTGGGGCAAGGGACCATCCTCAAGCTGCTTCATCCTAGAAATTTTTGAGACCCTTGAAAGTCTCCACCCAGGTCAAATTTGGAAAAAAATTTCCAAAGGAAGCTAGTTTAATATCGTGTACCTAATCACTCACATCATTCACCATGGCTTTAGGTGAATCAGAATGTACCAAAAACATGAAGGCAGCGGGGCAGAATTTGACCCTTGGTCATTTCTGAGCTTTGATATTATATGATTTGAATGAAAAAATGTTATACTGATCCATAAAAATACTTGTTGTTTACCCTTTTCAAGCAATGTATATATTTACTTTTCTCTAAATTCAGACACAGCTTTTTACACTCTATCTTTTGCTTATGCCTTTCCTTCGGGGAAAAAAAATCTGGTATTTGTGTTAGAGTGTGGTGCTCATAACATAGTATATTGAACTCTACAGGCTTTACCATTATAGTACCGTGAATTCTTTTATACCGTGACTACCTCACAAGTTGTTGTACTGGACACATCCTCCACATTGAACTAACTTAATTTATTCATCATTCAGATATTTGTTAGGAATGCACTGATACCTTCTACACTTTCAGTGTATTACTAGCAATACACTATTTTTTAAAATCATCTGTAATTTTAGTTTTAGGCCATGCTAATATGGTAGCTGGATTGCATTACTGCCCCCAATTTTTTAAGTCTTCCTGGACCCCTGTCCCTTGGTAGCACCCTTCTGCACTGACCCCCAGCTTGGCTATGTAATTTGCTTTGGCTGATGGGATAGCAGCAAACTTGACACAAGCAGAAGCACATTTTTGTTTCTTCCCTTGGATCTCTGTCACCATCATGAAAACAAATGCAGGCTGGCCTGCTGGTACATGGGGGAGGCTCACAGAAAGTTGAGTCATTTCAACCATCCTACCAGCTGAAGCCAACATATTAGTATGCATCTAAGACCAACCCAACCTTTCCCAGACCAATGGAACCACCCAACACACTTATAAGAAATTGTAAATGCATGTTATTTTGATAGCATATTTTTTATTCACTTATTAGCTGATGAATATTTGGGTTGTTTCTAACTTGGGCTATTTTAAACAAAGTTGCTGTGAACATTCATATACAAGTTTTTTGTATGAAAACATGTTTTTATTTCTCTTGGGTATATACCTAGGAGTAGAATTACTGGGTCATGTGGTAACTCTATGGTTAACTTTGAGGAATTTCTAGACTGTCCCCCAAACTGGCTGGGTTATTTTACAGTCCCTCCAGCAGAATATGAGGATTCTGATTTCTCCACATCTTTGTCAACACTTGTTATTATCTGTCTTTTTTATTATAGCAATCCTAGTATGTGTGTGGTGGTATCTCATTGTGGTTTTGATTTGCAATTCTCTAATATCAATGATATTAAGCATCTTTTCATATGCTTACCAGTCATTTGTATATGTTTTATGGAGAAATGACTATTCAGAGCTTTTGAACACTTGTAAAGTGAGTTGTCTCTTTATTATTGAGTTGTAGGAATTTTTATATATATAAAATACTGGTTCCTTATAAAATATGATTGGCAAAAAAAAAAAATTGCCCATTCTGTGAGTTGTCTTTTCACTCTCTTGATGGTGTCTCTTAAATCCCATAAGTTTTTAATTTTGATCAGGTCCAATTTATCTATTTTTTTCTTTTGTAATTTTTGCTTTTGCTTTTGGTATCATATCCAAGAAACTATTACTCAATCCAAAGTCACTATGATTTATGCCTGTTTTCTTCTAAGTGTTTTATACTTTTTGCTCTTATATTTAAAAATGAGCCCCTTTCCCAAGGGTGCCCCAGAACCTGGGAAGGTGCCCATGGTGTGCCTCCACTGGGAGAAAGCCAGCCGGGGTGGTGCCTTTGCATCCCCTTCTTCTCCGCCTCCAAAAAAGAAAAAAGAAAAAAAAATTGATTCATTTTTATATTGGATAGAGATAAGGGTCTACCTCCATTCTTTTGTATATAGCTATCTAGCACCATTTGTTGAAAAGACTATACTTTCTCCTACTGAATTGTTTTGGCACTCTTGTTGAATATCAATTGATTGTAAATGTGAAGGTGAACTCACTTTCAAAACTCCCATCATGCTCAATGACATTGCTCAAGATATGGATGACCTTCACCTACCCAAATCCAATGGTCATTTCTATGTGTTCATCTGAAGCTTTCAGCAGCATTCGACACACTCAACCATTGCCTCATTCTTGAAGTACTCTTTGTCTTTTGGACTTCACATTATATGGAAGTATGACTTCTCATGCTTTAGTCCCCACTTCTTTAAGAGAACTCCTTCCCTTCTTCCTTCCATGTGGAGAAAGCAGACCTCAGGCATCTCCTGTCTATGAAGCTCCCATCCTACCACACACTCTCTCATCAACTTCTCAAAATGGAATACAGAACTCATAACCCAGACTACACCAGTTGGCCATTAGTTCTAATCACTCTTTTTTTCTTTTACTCTGATTTTTACATGCTTTTTCTCATCACCCCATTTAGACCATAAGTTCACATTACCTTAGTCTTCTATTGCTGCAAAACAAATTACCACAAACTTATCGCAAGCCCATTTATCATCTTGCAGTTCTGTAAATCAGAAGTCCAGGAAGAAGGGCTGGATTCTCTGCTTAGTCTCCTCAGGATGAAATCCCTCAGCTGGGCTGCATTTTCATCTGTGTCTCAGGACTTCTTACAAGTTCAAGTGGTTGTATGAAGAATTCAGTTCCTTGCAGGTGCAGACTGAGGTCCCCACTTCCTTGCTATCTGTTGGTCAGCAGTATTCTTAGCTCCTAGAAGCTGCCTGCAGTCCCTTGACACATGGCCCTATCTGTAGGCCTGCTTCACATTATGGCAGCTTCCTTTTTCAAGACCAGCAACAGAATCTCTCTGTTTGGTCCCTCCTCTTTCAGAGAGAGCCCAGTCTCTTTTAGGGGTTCACTTGATTAGGTCAGGCCCGCCTAGAACAATATCCATTTTGATTAATTCAAAATCAACTGCTTCCTTACCTTAATTATACCTGCAAAATTCCTTCAATATTGTAATATAACTCAATCAAGATGGTGAAATTTATCATATTCACAATCCTGCCCACATTCAAGAGGAAGAGACTATACAGGGTATGTACACAGCGGGCGGGAATATAGAGGCCATCTTAGATTTCTGCCTAACTGCACATACACACACAACCTCTGATCACAGACCCTGAATGTTAAAGGTAAATTTTACATGTATATAGCATTTAACAATCTCTCTCATTTAATCCCCAGGTTCCAGACAAGTGGAGAACATTGTCACCATTATACATATGGAGAAATATTTGAGTCCAAGACCGTAAAGCCACACAGTAGAAGATTAAAGAATAGAACCCATTTATTCTTCATTTTCCTAATATCTCTTCTCTTCTTAACCACTATCTTGTGACGGAGATCATCGTATCTTATATCTAAAAACCATGATGACAATACCACCTGACATTTGACAATTACAATTAACAAAGCACAGTCACAGATACAATGTCACTGTCATGGCAACCTGTTAGTGTGGGTTTTATCATTTCTTCTTCAAAGGAGGAAATGACGGAGTGAGTTCTACAGCACAGTACGTAGCACAGTAAAGAACAAATAGTAAACTTTTTGTTTTTGGTGCTATTAAAAATTAATGTATGTATACCACCACATGAAGTGCTATTGGGTAAATGCAGAGGGATATTATCCCTGCACCAAGAGGATTTATTTATTGACAAAACATCAGAATTTGATAAATCCAATGTACTCCTAACATTAATTAGATTTTAGTTAAATAATGACAATCAAAAAGGGGTTCATCAGCATGATAAAATCTAAACAGGACTTTGCTTTTGAAAGTCTAACTTAGGGATCAGCAAACTATGGCCCACTGGCCGACTCTTTTATATAGCCTACAAGCTATGAAGAATTTTACGTTTCTAAGAAGTTGGGGGGGGGGAATTAAAGAAAATTGTTTTTGACTCATAAGAATATATAAAATTCATATTTTAGTGTCTATAAAGTTGTATTAGAGCACAGCCACACTCATCTATTTATGGATAATCTATGGTTGCTTTTCTGTTCCCACAGAATTGTTAAATAGTTGTGCCAGAGACTGTATGGCCCACTAAGTCTAAAATATTTACTATCTTGCCCTTTACAGAGAAAGTTTGCAGGCCTTGATCTGGCCCACTTATGCCATGTAAATAAGGGGTAAGGGGATGGAGTTGAGCAGCCAAGTGGCAAGAACTCAGCTCTTCTGCTCCGAGGGAGGTGAAGGAATAAAGGACCCTTGAAGACACAGGTTTTTGAAATCCAGGATCCAGGCAGTGGCAGAACCACAAATGGGAAGACTGGCTGAGTGGTTTACAAACCTTTATGGAAGTAAGGGGCTGCCTGAGGCACCAAGCCCAGGCTGTTCTGGCTGGGACAAGGAATGGCAGCAATTACCTCTGGAATTGAAAGGTGGGAGGCTCCTGCAAGCCCCAAGTCCTCACAGTATCACTGGGTAGTCCTAAAGAAGGGGAGGAAGACAATTAAGTGATTCTGGAATCTCAGCGTGTGTTCTCCAAGAAGCCCCTCAGACAGTGTTTTCCTGGAAAGGCTGAGTCCAGGAAACACAGAGAGGAATTTGGGGGTTAGTGCACTAAAGCCATATAGTTATGGGGAAGTTACTGCTAGAGGCCACTGGGGCTCAATCCTGCTGGGGAGGGATGGGAAGAGCCACAAGTACTTGAGACAGGGAGCAAAACGAGATTGCAGGGGAAGCAGGGGTTAAGAGTGGGGCATCTGAGTGTCTGCTACACGGAGCTTCCTTGCTTCCTTCCGCTAGACCTTGGAGAGTTATTGGGATTGGGAGAGGAGATTCGAATTAGACTTATTTCAATTTAAATAAACAAACCAACGGTACTTCCAGCTGCCAGAATGTGCCAGATCCCTGTGTATTTGTGCTGTCTTCCCTATTGCACAGCACACACCTCTATGTCAGGCAGAAAAATAAGTCTTGACATTTCCTTAATGAATTAGCCAATCAGGAAAAAATATTAAGAAACTTTTGCTCCCTCATTTCTCGTTCTCTGCCTATCCTCTGATATGAAGGCTATTGGTGAGAAAGGTAAACAACAACAACAAACGTCATAGATGATTCCTAGTAAGTGACTCTTAAATGATCAAAGTAAATCACCAAAAACAGCGAGACCTAACCAGTTCTGGATCTTTATTTTCCATCTCAAATATTTTAATAAATAGGACAGAAACTATGACACACACAGGTGCTATAATATGCACCGTATTTTAATAACAAAACCTGTCAAGATGTGAGAGGGTGGTGGGAATGTTTTTGTTTTTTGTTTTTTGTTTGTTTGGGGGTTTTTGGTTAATTTAATAATTTTTTTAAAAATACAATGATGGTAGTATTTCCAGCTGAAACAGAATCCAGCCAGCCTTCCAGATTTCAAAGGGTATAGAACAGAAAAAAACAGCCCATAAGTGGGTCATGAACAATCTTGCCCATTAATCATCCGAGGTCCACTGCATGTGTGGGCCAAGTGCCAAGAAAGCCACGAGACTCGGTCTCAAGGACAAGGTGCTTTTCTAAATTTACTTCTCAATGTGAAATTCCAGTATTTGGGTTCACTAATATATTGCATTTGTATGAGAAAGTGGACCTTGCGTTAAGGCATAGGGCAAAGCAACACAGCCTTGAAGTAGCAAGAAGGATCCTTAGTAATCAGACTCACAAAGTTGTCTGTCCAGAAATTTTTCCTCACTGTTCTCCACACAAGGCCGTCATTGGATATTATAATAGACACTTCAAATTTAACTGACTCAAAACAGAATTCCTGGGGTTTTATTTTAACCCGTTCCTTCACATTTCAGTTATTAAGGATATTATCATTTTCCCAGGCTCAGGTTAGAATTCTAAGAATCATCTTTCATTCCTCTTTCTCTCATTCCCTTGGTCTAATCTATGAATAAGTCTTACAGGCTCTTTCTCCAAAATATTTCTGCAATGGAACCCCTTCTAAACACTACTGGGATAATCACTCTACTTTCTAAACACTACTGTGTGCAGAAAGGGTTGTAGCCACTGTCATCTCACACTTTAATGACTGGTTTTATTTCCATCCACTCTTGAGCCACTACAACCCTTTCTGCACACAGTAGCTGAGTGACTCTTGAAGTATAAAATTCCTATCCTGAGCATAACGCTTCACATGCTCTGGCCCCTGTGACTTCAGTTATCTAATGTTGCATAACAAACCATCCGAAAATTTAGTACGTGTAGCAACAGCAATTTATTATTTCTCATGATAGTCAACAGAAGAACAGCTGACCAGTTCTGCTGCTCCACTTGGTATTGGCTGAGGTCACTTGTATGGCTACATTTGGTTGGGAACCCAACAGGAGCTGAAAGGTTCCACGAGGCCCTACTTACATGTCTGGTGACTCAGCCAGGATGGCTGCCTGGCTTCTCCCTCTCCACATGGTCTGTTGGCATTTAGTGGTCAAGGTCAAGCGTCTTTTCCTGGCAGCTGGATCTCAAGAGAAAAGCACCAGTATTCTTAAAGCCTAAGCCAAACTACACATCACTTCTACCACTGTTGGTCAAAGCAAGTCATCAGGGCAGTGTAGACTCAAGAAAAGGGCAGACTTGTCTCTTGATTAGAGTGACATTGTATTATGCTGTCTTGCATAGTGCCCAGGCCATATCTCAGCTAATCTGTCAGATTGGTATTTCTACATTAGTTATTCCTGGCTGCTCTTAGAGTCACCTAGGGACACTGCCCCCTTGCCTGGGTTCCACCAACCAGAATCTAATGTCATCGGTCTGAATTGGGTCTAGGAGTGCTTAAAGATTCTCGGAGCACCTCAGAAACAGCTCCCATTTGACAGGTGATGAAGGTGGGGCTGGGAGATACAAGGTGAAACAAGTTAGTGGTAGCTAAACCCAGGCTCTACAGGCCAGAGCTTCTTCAACTGAGACCTGCGCAAGTCCCCTAGATAAATTGTTAATATTCAGGTTCTGATGCAGTAAGGCTGGTGTGGATTGAGGTTCAGTAGCATCCAGGTGAAGGCGATGCTACTGGTCCCAGGACCACACTTTGGGCTTTGGGCCATGCAATGGTTAGATTCCCTGATTCATGTGACATTTTCCTGGCTCCCTAGAGACTGGAGACTTTTCCAGCACTTTGGGAGTCAGCAGGGGTACTTTGCCCAGATGCCTGCCCAGAGTGGGGTTCCTTGACATTACAGACCTGGTCCCCTTTGCAGCCTCCAAGGCCCAGTGAAAGATGAATGCCTGGAGCAGAATTCGAGTTTGTATTCCTGAGACCTGGAGGAAAATTCTAGCAAGCTGAAAAAACACAACGAACAGTTACGGCCCAGAAGCAGGAACCCCAGTGACCCCACCTTCTTCAGTTCAGCTGTCTTTCTCTCACCTAAGCTCAGCCTTGAGTTCTTCCTGGGTTGCTCCCCCAGACGCCCCCTCCCGCGCCACTCCCCCCTGAGCGGCTAGCTGCAGGCGATGGCGAGGGGACAGGGACAAACTCCCCTCCCAGCGAACACACAGCTTTCTTGACCAAGCTTGGAAGGCCGAACGGAAGGATGCAAATATTTTAATTTGCATTTTCCGCCCACTCTCCTACATCATCCCTCACGGCTGTCCGGACTCTCACCTCCAGTCCCGGGGACCCCTCGTACGTCCCCTGTCCGATAGGAGAAGTGAACCTTGGATGGACCCAGAATGGAGGCGCTTCCTCACCCCAAACCCCCTACACTGCGGCTTTCACGCCCGCCTAGGCCCTTTGCAGACACGGAAGGCCGAGCCCCGTCCTCCCCTAGCGTCCCCCGGAGAGGCTGTCGGCAGCACGCTGCGGGCGGACGCCGAGGCCCCGGCAGAGGAGGCGGCGGCGCCTGGAGGCCCCGGGGAGCCCTGCGGCACTCAGCCCCGCGGGCCTCGGGGACCGGGATAACTTCGCGTTTGGGGAGGGACAGGTATTCGGAGTCTTTCCCCGAGATCCGTACAGCGCTCCCCGCCCTCCAACCCAAATCCAACACCCAGGGACCCCCACCCGGCCAGTGGGTCCCCTCGCCTCCCCGCCAGCCCGGCCAGCCCAGGTTCCGGCCCATCAAGTCGGGAAATGAGACGATCCGTCAGCTGGCCCCGAGCGCCGGCCGGAGGCGGCCCCCATCTGTGCGCCTCCGCAGTCGCCCGGGCACACGGCGAGCGGCAGCACCGAGGCTCCCGACCTCCGTCGCTCGCGGTGGTTTTGGTGACTTAGGCTCCAGGTCCGTGGGGCTTGGGTTGTGTGGCTCCAGGGGCTGTGGACGAGGCGGTGGCTACGACCTCTACGGACCCGGCTGCTGCGCGGACATCTGAAAGGGAAAAGAACGGCTCCTGGGAGATTAGAAACACAAAGACCATCCCGGGGGACAGACAGACTCGGGCCCCAGGCTGCACCCGCGGTGCCACCGGCGGTGCCTGGCGACTGACAGCTCTGGCAGATAGACCTGGGGCGGCGGGAGCCTGCAGGACCTTACAGGCAAGGACAAGGCTGGGGCACCCGCAATTTTGCTTTGGAATTAAAAATAACTATGAAGTCCCGAAGGAGCATGTCGTGTTTTCATTCCTTGGGGCTGAGATGCAGTGTTATTTTTACTTTGAAGAGAATATTGGGGGGGGGGGGTGTTTGAGTGTGGGACCGCCCAGAATGCTCCCCAGTCCTGGGGAGAAGCGGGGACAGCAGGGCGCCGGGGTCAGCCTCTCCGGTGGGCTGCTGAGAGGCAGCCCCTGCTTGGTCGTTGGAGACCCCATTAAGGTAGAAGACTGGGGTATTCTTCCAGCTGCGACCTGAAGTACAGAATGCCCCGGGTTCCCACCGCCTCTGGGCCATCCCCAGAATGAAACGGACGGACGGACAGACAAAAGCAACACGAGCCCTTCCGGCCTGGGCCTCCTGCAGCCCGGCGCGGGGTGGGAGGAGGTCCGAGTTGCAGTCCCACTTCTCCTCTTGGCCAGGATCCTCGCTTAGCGACCAGGCACCCTGGCAGAGGGACTCGGGAAGCCCGGCCACCTTCTCACGTCCGGTGCCTGGGCTCGAACCCGCCTGCTTCCGAGCGGCCGCCGGCTCCGCACGCAGAGGCCGCTGCCTCCCCCGGCGCGCCCCGGGCCACCTGCGGGCCTTTGAGCCGCCGGCGCTCTCAGCCTCGATCGCCTCTCAGTAGAGTCTGTTCTCCGTGTAGAAAACCTTGCGTGGGTCCCGGGGTTGTCCAAGGCCCGACCTGTGGCGATGGTCCCCGCGTGGCCCTGGGTCTAGAGCGCAGCACCTTCGCGACTTCTGTCCTGGAGACTGAGCCTCCGGGGCACTCCGGGGGCACTTCGGGGGCACTTCGGGGGCACTTCGGGGCACTTCGGGGGCACTCCGGGGGCACTTCGGG